>JAQGCB010000112.1:0-32209 GCA_034698835.1 Protaphorura tricampata
CTTTCGTGACCTCTGGGAGGCACAATTACCATTTCAACAGACGAAATTCGATTGATTCATGGTCAGGGCATGCCCGGGAACTAGAAAAAAATTATGTCGTATCTGGGTGCTGGTAGACACCACATGACTATCCCTTGTAAGAAAGTTGGAATGGACGTCCGAGAACTCGGAAGTTGTCCACATGAAACTAACTAAATACGATGTGGTCACGGACCTCATCAAACTGATCATCAACCAACCAACGAACACACTCATCAGTACAGAAAACAAACCACCCGACAGAACTTGTGTACAAAGATATCATCTCATTCAACTGTATTTCATGGAACAGTGAAAAAGTGTCCATTATTTCATGGAAATCGTAATAGAGAGGTTTTATAAAAATGACAACCCAGATTCGACCACCTTCGTCCTACATTTCTTTGACAGATTTAAACAGGCGATCCCAACCATCCACATCCTTGAGAATAAAACAACAATTCCCAATGAAATAAAATCGGTTAAAGTATCCTGTGGAGAAGGAAGCTAGAAGACTACAGAAAATGTGAACGAAAAAATCCCATCACGACATGGCTATGAGTATGAAGGATTTACGATTCGACGGAAGCCTGAGAAAGAGCAAACATCCAAAAATCTTGCCGAGTTGAATGACTTCATTTTTTTTCACAATTTATTTCACTCCAAAAACTAAAAGATGGACACACGTATACACACGGTAGACGGTAATACATTTTAAAAAAAATCTGTGATTTACAGTGAACATCAAAAATTTCAGTTAAGAAATCAACCCGATTTTTTTTATACATTCCTCTTCCCAAGATACTGAAACAAGCTTTGATACTTGCCCCGAAACACACATATCTCACATTTTCCCTTCCACACTAAAACTACATAATACAATAAATCAAAAAGTTTTTTTCCTTGGAGGCTCCGGCACATCCATGCTCATTTGCAATATTATCAACCAGGGGTTCTGATAACTGAAACATTGTACAATTTATAAACAATTGCCCCCTGGTCTGACACTCGAGACGGTCTCCTGAGGAGAGGAGTCTTGTCCTAGAAGACAACTCTTTTCACCAATAACCTTCGTCCAAGAGAAGAACCCGGTCGCTGACATAAAGTTCCGCCATGGACACACATAGACCTGTCGGTGTTTTGGAGGAAGTTCATTTATAACGTCGACAACTTACTATAGGCAGAACATAATATACATAGGATGGTCGTTCAGATAGGGCTCGCACTCTTGTCACCCTTCTTCTTTTTCCAGCCAGATAACATACAGAAAACTGTTCAATATGAAAGGGCACAACAACAGACCTTTCATGTCAAACTGTGAGCTTTGTCATTCTCGCACAGCACAGCTGTAGATCATTACCTTATTATTGTGGCTTCTCACAACATGATACTGAAGGGCTCGTAATTGTAGAATGAATGGGGACACTCGAGTGTTTGAGGTACGTAAGCAGTGAGCCATCGGAATTTTCTAATTTTGACCAGGGTGACGTCATCGTTCCGGACAGGGGGAATTAACCCTTTCGCAAGCCAAAGCCAAAGTGATATTTTTTGCGTAAGCTATGAAAACAATTAAGTCGGAGAACACTCAGGTTGGTTCGCCGAAGCTAAATGTTCATACTTATGAGCAGCAGTCCAAGTATATTTTCATTATGAGCTGATGAATTTGAAATTGCAACTAAAGCTGGCGAAAGTCTACGACCTCTGACTTTGCCTGAATTAATAAACGCCCGGGTGCTTGATCGGTCATTCACGGTAATTGGAAAGGTAAACTATGTGAATAACTGAATAAGTATTTGATTTCTTAAAGTTATAATGAAAAGCACACGCCCCAGTGAAGGTGACGTACATCTCTAACTACAATACTGCACATTATGATGTGCCCAGGATGAGTCATAAAATACTCAATTGTACAGATGATAAAAAATGATATGAAAGAAAAAGAATCATCCGTCATGGAGCGATGATGTTAGGAATAGAATTCATAATGCTTTTATGGTTTGGTGTCAACGAGAATGAAGATACTAGAAATGACTTTTCCACATTGCACAGAGAGAGAGAGAGAGGACAGGGCTAAAAATGATAAACAATGAGAACTGTTACTGTAGTAAAGGGGGCCCCCCTGCTGAAACACTTGGAGTGACTCCTTTGGAGTAAAAATAATGGGGTTTCGTAATCATAGATGATTGTTATTTTTTCACTCTTAAATTCCATGTGGTGTTCCACGTAATGGTATTATGACACGCGCTTTTATCTCCATCAATATCTTCTAACGGGCACGACAATATTAAACTGTGTGTGTGTAAAAGTCGACACTGATTGTGCTTGTAGTTTTAGTGAATTTTAAAATTATTCAATCAAAATCTCTTATTCCAATAGCAAAATAGTAAAAATTCACAGCCTTTTTATTTGTTCAAAAATTGCATCGAAACTCGAACGTGCACTGAAAACATTTTCTCTACCCTTTTTAAAAATTAGACAACGCTAGAATTGATATCGAAACTCTAACTGGGAAAGTTGCAACTAAAAAGTAACTTTATTTTGACTTTCTACAACTATTCTAGCCTATTATGACAGTGCTTGCTGCCTGGAAACGAAAGTGGGCTCCATAATCGTGTACCTACATATTTATTTGACTCCTGTTAAAATTGCGTCTGCTTTCCTATCTTTTTCCTAGTTATTTCCACTTCCTGGGAGGTAGATTTTCTCCAGTGTGCAGTGACTTAGGCAGTAATCCACGGTTGACTGAATAAAATGAACACTTTAGAGAGAAATCTAAGCCAGAAAAGTTTGACTGGATTGAGATGCTCAGAGAGAGAGAGAGAAAAAAAAAGTGGGTCCCATCATCCTCTAGCACTCACCTTAGTGACAGAACATTAGAAGAAAGAATGAGGAGTTGAATAAAAAAATATATTCAATCTGCAAATGCATTTTCATCATATTGTTATTCACCGCCGCCGTGTGCCAGTGCCATGCCACTCCCATGAATGGGTTCTTGGAGATTTTCAGTTTTCCCCTCTCACATTCGGCATTTTATGTTTAAAGTGGTCTGTGAACCAAAAAGTGTCCCGAATTGTCAATTCTCTGTGGAATAAATAGAAATGGGTCCCTACGACTCAAACTCAAACTCCAGTGAACTGAACTCTGAGTCCGTCCACAGCAGCCCAAGGAGGAAAAGAATGGAAGTCTTCCTTTTTTAAATCGGTTATGGGCCATTTCACCGAGACTCAGAAAAAAAAGACCACCGTGGCTTAGCATAATGCAGTGAAAAGGTGGGTTGGCTCCTTTTATGGCCATTGTGTCCTATCATATGGAAACCAGGGGCCTTTGCTTTTTGCCTTTGCCTTTGGGATGTTTGGTACAAGTAGTACTGACGACTGACTACTGACTAGTGCTCCCCGATTTTTCTCCCCATTGTAATTCTTTTCGGATTCAAGGAGTACAGTAAGAGTGACATACGGGAAATGGAATGAAGATGAAAAAACTTCCTAGGAAACCGTTCACCCGGGTTTGAAAGCCTGCCTTTTTTGCCTGGCTTCTTTACAATCACAACTTAACCTACGTTACGTACGTAGCTTTAGCATCAGCCATCCTTTAGGACACAAGATGAAGATGCAATCAAATGAAACGAGCTCCTCTGATTTTAGTCACAGACTGTGAACCTTCATTAACAGCCAGCCTTCCCTTCCAACTAGTAGACCCGAACCCGACCCGGCTTCTTAGGTAGGTCGGTAGTCAATAATGTCCCCTTGTCCTCTTAAAAGGGAGATTGCTCAAGAATGGCAAGGCAAGGCTTTCCACCACTCAAAGGAATCGTTAGACCCGCCTCACTGCGTAATTACTTACCACAAATCCTCATAAAGTCCACAGGAGTGCTACCAATGCCTCAAATAATGACAGTAAAGTGGAGGGAGGAGAAAATCAGCAGACCATTGCTAGTAAAATAATACTAAAATTCATTTTATGAAAATTTTAAGTGAATTGTCTGTCTACTTTATGTGGCTCGGTCAAAATTGTCACATGTCATCATTCCGTCAGAATGACTATCATCAAGTAGATTGAATCGTGAGCTTGTTTCTGTGAATGACAATACAATTCAGAAAAATCGGCAGTCATTCTCAAGTGCGTTCGTTGACGACTCAAGTGGGTGAAATTTGCAAAATATGCACCATAGTGGCTTCGGCTATCATTAAACAAACAAATCTAAAACCACCACCTCTTCAAACTGAATGATTCTTGAAAAATAAATTGATCCACTGGAAGAAATGTCCTGAAGAAAATTGGGAAAACTAAAGGAACTTGAACGTATTTTTGCAAAGGCAATTGGACATAACGTGCTCAAACCAAGTTTTTCCACAATTCTTTGCCATTTCCGCCAAAATATCCATCTCTTTCAACCTGACTGACTCACTTGGTCGAGTGACTCTCAAAATCCCATCCTCGGACTTTTCCCTCCAGTTGTCATATAAAGAGACTCATTTTGCAAGTTTTATTGCCATGTCGAATGCTCTCACAAAACCATACGTAGGCACGAGATGAACACATCAACCATGCGGTTGCAAATGTGACCAAATAGGAAAATTATGTTGGACTCCTGGAAAGAGAGGATTTTTATTGACTGCAAAAACCACTAAAAAAACAAATAAACTCCAAAATGGAGGACGATATAATTAAATCCTAGAGAAAACGACCTTCCGCCCACTCCGTCAATTCATCTGTACCTCTTTCATTTAAATTAAATGGCACCTGCACAGCAGTGCACAAATATCTTGGATGGAAAGACTTTACCTATCAAAATAAATGTACCAGACACTAAAGTAAAATAAAATATTTTCCATCTTCTGAAAATCTTCGCTGGCTGAACTCCGCGTGTGATTTCCTTTTCAGCAACAAACTGCACCACAGTACAGCAACAAGGGAGGGTATTCGACTGTAAACTTTACAGATTAAGTCATTAAAGGTGACACTCAAATTGTGTACTTTAAAAAATTGAAAGAAGTCTCTCCTTTCCATTGTTGTTGAAACAGAAATGAAAACCTGCGGTAGACAAAGAGTTCGTCCATGGCTCAAACCATATCTATCCAAATTATCAAACCCTCAACATAGCAATGTAACAATTTCATTCTCTACCTTTCCATTACAATAGACAAACGTCAAAATTACTGAGAAGAAATCAAATTTAATTTAACACCCGAATAAAGCCCCTTGTGACGTTGTGAAAAGTTGCTTTGGTTGTAGTATTTGTGAGAGTAGTAGTGAAATAGGTGGAGAGGAAAAGGGAATGGAGCTTCTGCCAAAAAAATAGACAAGATATACGAGAGTGTATCGCAATTTCTTCGGCAGGTCTGATGTTTAGGCAATGATTTAAACGATATCCCTCCTTTCCATTTCAATCCAGTTCAGTGCAGTCGCAGCAGTGTTATGGACTCCACAGGATGTGTTAACAAGCCCAACACACACACACATCCACACACACACTAGAGGTTTTGAGAACTTTCTCCTGAGGAGAAAACTGGAGTGAAAGTGCGTGTGTGTGAATGTACAGGAGAAGATAAATCTTTTCCAAATGCTCCAACCTCTCCTTTATGGTAATGGTGGACTATTCCTGTTCTGTGTACCTAGGTATATGTATGTATGTATGTATGCATTTCAAAAAACCATGATATTATGCAAGGTGAAGGAGACAGTTGGATAGAAAATCCAAAAAAAGAACTTCACTGCCATGCCACTACCTCACCCACTATTGATTTGGACATCTATTTATCTTATACATACTTGTATGTACATGTACAAGTACCTATGTGTATTTTGGCGTAAGGGGGACAATAAAGACCCTTAAATTGACATGTTCCTTAATTAAATGAATGTGTCACGAAGCTTGGTAACACTTTATCTAAATTCCTTTAACCCATGCCGTCACTTCTACTCCTCGCTCACTCACTCCGTTTCTTTTGTGAATGAGGCTTATTTTTTATGAACACTAATGTTTTTAACGGCCTAGTAGAAGTTGATTAGTGGTGGTCTGGTCCCTGGAATACGTATGTTGGTACTTTCATCACGCGTGGCCTGGCATGCCCGTCAAAACCACACTTACACTTTTGCACTTTCCAGGTCATAATTTTTTTTATTACTTAGTTGTAATCTTTTTATGAACATTTTTATCTCCTAATGTACGCACGGATGTAGTGTTTCCCTCCCATTCATGTCTAGTTTAACTCCTTTCATTTGAATAGAGGTTGTCAATTATTTGATAAAAATTTAATACGTTGTGTGTGCGTTGCATTGGCTTTGACTCACTTTTCCATGGCCACTGTCACGACCTTTTCAGTTTTCATACCATGAAAAAGTGGGAGAAGGAAAGAAAGGGTTAATTTAAAATGAAACTTCATTATTTTGACGGCGCAATTTTTCATACGTCGCGTCTTATTGTATTGTACTAATCGTACAGATCAATTTTGCAATTTTTAGACTGGGTATAAGATTAGCTAGCTGTCTTCCTCTGGGTTGCTAAAATTGGGACGGTGGTCTTATTAGAGAGGTCGCGTATTGTGTACTGTGTACTTGAGCAAAATGAGAGTACGAGCTAGCACTAGCACTAGCTCTCATGTTGTTAATTTATAGGATTAAAAATCCACGGCGTCTGCAGTTCATTCCCAATTGCGATGAAAGAGTTTGGCTTCCCATACTCGTGATTAACCATTGACCATCCCTTGCATACTAATAATTATTTTGTTCTTGTTTCTTTGTGAGGATGACCAATCCTCACTGAGCCTCCGTTCGATCGCCTCGACCCCAGCCTAGTCTGTACGGCACAACTTGAAATCGCATTTAATCAGCCTTCACTTGCGATTGCGAATGCGAGTGAGGGAAACCTTTTCTTTTCACCAATTTCCTCTCTCTCTCTGAATCTCCACCACCAAACAAATATAAAAACTCTATATACTCCTCGAGACCGACACTTCCCAAAAAAATTATATGGATGACTGGACAAACATAAATAGAAAGAGAGATCCTTTTCAAATCGATGTTTGTATACGCCGTCTGCCGCAAACCACACCATACATTGTACTACTACGGGGCGGGCAGGGCAGGCCACGGCTGGTTCTTATATTACAACCACCACCTACACATACATACACTGACACACAGAGAAAGCAAAATTTTTTCTCTATCTTCACTTCCTTAGTAGTATTTTTTTTTTCATTCCTACGTCCGTTCTCCCTTGTTTGGTCCCATTTCAATTCCAACCACGCGGAGCACAAACAAGTAACACCTCATAAAGTGAAAAGGGGCGAGAAAACCCCGAAAAAAAAGAAGTACTTTCTAACCAACTTTTCTTCTTCTTCAGCTTTTCTATACGTAACGTAACGTAACGTAACGTATCTTTCAATCTGATGGACGGACGGATGGACGGAGGAACCGACGTGGCGTCAGGAAGTACTACTACAAGAAGCAGAAGAATAAATGGCGACTGCGACTGGTGAGTGGTGAAGCACCACCAGTCTATCTATCTCAATGTACATCAGAAACAATATCAATAACTACCTCACATTGTGTGTTTGGGGAAAAAAATATGATAGCATGAAATCACGCATTCAGGGAGACCCGCTGTATTGTTGCCACTCAATGTGGCTGGATCTGTGGTTCTTCCCAAGAAATCTTTAAATTTCGCCTAGGACCCATAACGAATACAGATCATTTTTAATTCTATTCCTATTTTGATTCTATTCCTGAGGAGATCACTTTGAAAAATTGACACAATTTTTTATAAAAAGCTGTCGGAAGCAATAATAAAGCCAACCAACTGAGTAAGGCAGTCAGTCAGAGAAGTGATGGGGATACGGATACGAGGAGGGACGGGTAACAATGAAGAAGGGATTTTCGATGACAGGTTTATTTGTAATGAACCCGTAATGTGTCCGGTGCGGTGCGGTGGGTGACTGGTGAGTCTAACGTTTCTTGAGTCGCCGAAGCTGAGACAGACAAAAGTTGTCCATGAAATATGATACTGTGTCTGTGTTTGCCGGTGGGTTTTTTTATGGAAGGGATGGATAGAATTACATCAAGATTTCAAATGAAGGTACACAAAACTGAACTCAGCACAAGTCAAGGCTTTCTATTCTTTTGTGTGTACGTTACGTTATGTCCTCATTTTATTCCATGGATATTGGCAGTCGCCCACAATGTTTGATACAAAACATGAACTTCACTGGACATGGACAGACCAGACTGACCGGCCTTTCTTCCTTATCGATATTTTTGTAATGAATATTGGAATCTGATCTCTTTCGGAAGTTTGGCGGTTGAGTTTTCATATGAAATCATGGACTGTTCAAAACTTTTCTAATTCAACTTCGTATGTATGTATTGCAGCATAATTCTTTTGTCGAAATTTTATAATTGACTAGATTTGACTTGGAATTTAGTGGAGAGCAAAGTAAATGAGATATTTTGCGTGGGAGGACAGGAGTTACAAAGTTGGTTGAATCCAAAATGGAAATCCTACAAAATTACACACAATTAATTCAAAGAAACTTGGCTGGCGTCATTGAGAAGTGCAGTCAAGTTGTCTGAGATTCAGCGGATGGACCTCAAGAGAAAGACAGTGTCAGACAGACAGAGAGTCAAATACTTAAATATTATTGTGCAAGTACAGTACATGACCTGAGCTTGACACAGAGTGATTGCCGGCGGACTCTCTGTCATTAATAACACCCACTTCTTGGTTGATTAACATAAAAGTAATTACGGTCTTTCCTTAGCCCTCACGCTGGTTTCAATTACAAGTTCTCGTCGGGTTGTCCTCTCAATTTTCACACTCGGATTACCGCGTAATGTCTAGGTGTCTGAATAAATTCTATCACTATTACTTCGTGTTGTGAATTGTGAATTGCAATGACAGTCTGTCTTAAGCCGGATTTCTTAATGGCTACGTGTACTGCAGTTTTAGCACTTAAGCTCGTCATAATTACGATTCATAAATTTGGAAGGGCTAAAAATGTTGTCACGTGGACGGCGAATTCTAGCCTTGGTCCAAAAATCGATCTGATCTTTTTTCAATCTAATGGTAAATTGAATCTGGACTTATATTGTGCCTGGGAATCACGAACATTTCATTCGTAGGAATTGTGGAGGTATCTTATAGTAGTAAGTCGTACAACCTTGATCTAGGTTTACACCGAATAGCAAATATCAGCCTTTGAAAATTGTCTAAATCTTCCCTGAAGGTCACCAATGTTTTCACTTTTCAGTGACCTCTGACCCAAGCATATCCTTACGATGAGAAAACCTAAAGCTTCTTTGACATTGATCCCAATCTGAAGGAAGTACTCTGCAATTTGCCTTGATGTTCCTTGAGTAATCCAAAAACCAATGACACGTGCCGCTAAGAACAAAAAAAATCTGTCTCCCAGCAATCAAATCTAGGAGAATGTTGAATTCTAAGACATACTGACTATGACTACTTTCACCTCACACCCAGAACTTTTATTACACACTCTACACTTGACACTTAACACTCTTGTTTCTAAACATAAACGAGTGGAGATAGTAGCCATGCCATGGCGGTAACACCCCTTAGTTCCTGCCCCTCTCGTCCCACCCAATTTAATTTTGAACTGAATCATTCCTGATTTTGATGTGATCACACACTTTTCATTTCTCACTCTTGAAACTGGACCTGGAGAAATCCTCCACTCAGTTTTGTTGCATTGGAGGATGGACCGACGGACCAGACCGACCGGTGAGATTGAAGATTTCTCATGACATGAGTTTCTGAAACCATGCAAGGACGAGGGGCAATAAAAGTTAAAGGGGACGACGACGACGACGACGGGAACAAAAGAAGAAGACTCCATTTCCGGGGCAATTGTTATTAGCACTATGGAGGAGGACGCTGAAGAATGACATTGGGGTCCTTGGGTTTGTGTAAGACATTCGAAAAGATAAGGCCGTTACATTTGGCTGCACAGGGAAGTACATGAGAGCATAAAACGTGATGAGGAGACCAAATGTCCAACAATTCTACTCCCACTGTTCCAGCACATCATAGCTCAGGGATTGACCATGGCGATCTGGCGATGGCCAAAGAAAAAAATATATATACGTGAAAGTCTGACGTGTCTATGCTGCTTTTACTTTTTACGCCTACGCCCTTCCTAACTTACAAGTTCAAATTACGCGTACACAGTGTGAATAGCTATTACACTGGACACATACGAACATTTATTATCAAGTCCCACTGTCTTCAACGAATAAATTATGACAAAAGTTGTAATATTGTAAAAATAATAGAGATAGGAAGGAATTCCAATGCTCTCGAAATGTTTTACTCTTTTCATCCAGGAATGAACTGAGCTGAAATCATAGTACACAGAAACTTTGACCAAAAACGCTTCCTAAGTTAGGCGACCACCTGGACCTGAACGAGACGTCTGGGTCACTATTACCTCACATACTATGCCTAACATTTATGTGGTTCAACCCTGGTCGCTTATGACAGGTTTCATTCTGGTACACTTTTATCGGCATTCGAATAATTTTTTAGAAAAAAGAAACTGAGTGCATGCTTGCTGACAGTGGTGTCACTTTTCGGGACTCAACTTACTTGATGAAAGGACAGATTGAGAGGAGGACCGACGGACGGACATTGAAAGAAAGAACAGGAGAGGAGGGGGGGGGAGAAAGAAGAGACATTCAAGACATTAGAAAGATAAGAAAAGGGGGATGATTGCTTTAACAATTTGTCAACCGCACTTGTGCCTGGTTAAGTAAACAGAGCAATTAATGAGTGCTCCTTGACTTAACATCCGAGCCCATCCCCTAAAAACTCAAGTCTTAAGAACACTCGCCTAATGAATGAGCTCAATGACGAGTCATAAATCCTCCTAATGGTTCTTTTGGTTTGTTTTGAAGTCACCGCACCGCACCGCCGCCGCGTCCATGTAACCCATTCACTAGTGTCTTTTTTGTTTTTTTTCATCAGTACTTGGCTTCGTGTCGTGAAAAAAAAATTGTTTTGGCTTTGACGAGACTGCTCTTGTGTCTGTATGAGTTCAAAGGCACGCACCGCACCATTAATGTCGAGTACTTTTATTTTATTATTTACTTGAACGAAACCGCATACAATAATACTTGCACTGAAAAACGTCACGTAATTTGTATTCATATGAAGCATATAAGTGCACTGGAATGCTCCAGACTACTTTCATAGTGCAGGGGGCATTTTTAGAGCTCTCATTACTCGAATAGTAATGTTCACAAAAAAACGAAGTTTTATTTAGCAGGTCGAGGTCATACGTACATGCATGCATGGTTTGTTTTTGAAATGCTTCATAAACTTCAAAATCCAAAGGAGGAACGTTGGAATTGGAATGGAAGCCAACGTGAAATATCTCAGAGGACATATGCATGCACTACGAGGACTCCCAACTACTTCTGTTCAACGTTTATCGACTTGACATAAAATTTTGTGATAGTTAACAGCACACACGCAGTTCAGAGTAGAGTACTTTAATGATTTACTAGTGAACGAAGGAGATTAAGAATTTTACAGATTGCTACGTAGAAGATGAAAATTATTTTTAGATCTGAATTCACACACGATGATCGGAAGAATAGGACGGATTCTTTTTACAGTTCATCCAATTATTCGAATTCTGACCAAAAGCTTGATTTGTACTTTTCTTTGCCCACTTGCCAAGGCGGAGTATATAATTCAGAGATCTAGCACAGATTTATGTGACGGACCAATTATAAATTGAAACTAAGAGTAAATCTCTGAAAAGTTATTTCCCAGCTTGTAGAAGCCTTATAAGTAAGTTTTGCTGGCTTCTTAAGTATGTCACTCCAAATTAGGAAGTAAATAAGAAACATACTTAACATTGTTTTGCCTAAAATTTGGCCAAGAGAGACATACGGGTAAATGCTCTTTCATATCCCAAGTGCCCTGATCACACTTACTTTTAAGAATATTTGAATAAGTAAGCTCATTTACTTCACATATGTACTTACAAGTTACAAAGTTGTTAATAGGTCAAAGCGCGTAAATTCTGTTCAGGAATTTGAGACGTATTTGTTTAACATTTCATTCTTCAAGATTCCGAATACCACATTAAGTGTGTTTACGGATGGACCAGTTAATTAAACATTTGGGAGGCAAATACTAAGCAGCTCCATGCTGCTTCTCCTAGACCGAAAGGATAACTTACCCATTCCCGAAAAATTCCCTAAAATACAAAAATTTGTCTAACCGTCTTCAAGACATGGATATTAGAATTCTCGACCCTAATATCGAAACCAAAATGGTTAATAGATAAACAACTCATACCTACGTGATAAAAATTCGGAATACGTAAATCAATGAAGTAGTAGTACTAATAGTCATTCAGCGCACAGGAAGTAAGGGGTTCAGAAATTCGATCTGCATGTGCATAAACTCCATGTAATGAAGTCTAGAAAAATACACAATAAAAAGATCTCACGGTCCTTTTTATATGTATGTAATGTAATGCATAATGTTTGACTACTTGAGTACAGTATTCGTTAGGAAGTCGGACTACGACTTCGGGTATGTATGGAGGCAAAACAAAGAAAATAAAAGTGGTGAGTGTTGCTAATGAGAGACGCCCGCATCCCGTCGACCAGGCCAAGCCAGAACGGGAGCTGTAAAAAATTATTTCTTCTTTAGTCTCTAACGACGAAGAAAAACAAAAGCAGGAAACATGGCTGCTTGCGTGTCCCCATTTCCATTTGCATGCATGCGTAAAAACACTAATAGTCAACTCTTTTCAAGTAAAACAAGTGAAGAAACGATCCTGGATAGAGTAATATAATACGTACACATGCTAGATCAAATCAGACTTCCCACATACATATACTTAAAAATATTTTTTGGCCTGAAAACACTTAAACTCAAAACGCACATTCTAAAAGTAACTAAGACTACAAGCCTTGCCTTTGTCTGAAATAGTTAATCTGAAAAGTCTTGACAAGGAAAACTTCCTGGACCTATTGTAAGCCAATTCTTATACCCTGTGGCTGTGGACTCAGCACTTATATTTTTAATTGAGACTCTGCCGAACCCAAATATTTTGGTTGACAGTCGGGGGAGATCTCTAAAATCAGAGTCGAATTAGTCGGTGAATTCATTTTGAATAAGTAGAATCCGCCCATATCCTTGTTCAACTAAATTACATCTTAAAATGAAAAGAAAAGAAGAGATTACCGAATTCCCGTTCCCATTCTACCAGCCGCAGCAGCCTCCAGACTATTGAAGACATGCTAAAACTAATAAAACATCTGGTTCTCCCACCACGATTCTCGCACTGCACTCGTTAGACAAGGGATTCGTCTTTTGAAAAATAAAATGCAAAGTGAAAGGGGGTAGAAATTTGTATTTCATAAAAGCAACTAATGAAGTGTATTTAAGTTGAAGGGTTCCTTGATTTGATTTGAATGAGTACACGTTATGTATGTACCATGAACATAAAATGCATATATTCATCCATAGCAAGGCGCATAAAAATACTCATGAGCAGTCGAGCTAATAAAAATCTGCAACAGAAGTTTTAACTCTTTCTTCTTCTCTCTCCCTCTCCGCTTCACTTTTTAGACAGACAGCAGATTCCGCCCTACTAACTTGTACATTACATTACATTACATTACATGAATAGGATATGGTTGTGGAAGTGGATGCAATTAATTTTGATTTCAAAAGAAAGCCCAAGCGCAGCGTCCGAATTAAGTCGACTACTAGGGTAAAACTATCAGAAGGAGGACTATGTATGTATGTAGTAATAACAAAAAAAAGAAGGAAGAACTCGTACTCGTATGTATGCATGCACGCGTATGTCGTAGAGTAATGCATCAGTGTCTGAGGATGATTTCATTGAAATTTATATTCCAAAAATAATGGTGTGGAAACCAAGGGTGTTCTTACAGAAGGAGATAATGCTTGCCTTGACAGCTAAGCCTCTAAACGCTTGCTTAGGCTGGTTAAAACTCAGACTCCCTATTTCACCATGTATCTATCTATCTGCATTGTGCATCCCAAAAAAAATAATGCGCTTTTTGAACATCCAGAATTGCATGACAATCCTCTTTAGTGTACATACAGTAGAAAATAAGTTTTAGCAAAAAGAATACAATGTAATAACTTCTTATGAGGACAAAGGAGTAAAATCGGATGCATTATTTTAGTTTAGAAATAGATGGTTTAATCCTACAAGAAGCTTAAGACTCTGCAGCTTCCTGTCGTGTTATTTTCTCAGGCTTTATTCCTACAGGATCTCAGAAAGATTGAATGACATTTTAGAACAAGACTCACGCGTGGAAGAATAGAAATTTGTCGTTGCCAGCTTTCTCCAAACATATTCCTTTGGGTCCGATGGATTTGCTGTCAATGTAGATAGGTTGTGGATACCCAGTTTGAAACCATTTTCCTTTCCATTTTTCGTCCAGAACGCAGTGTCCTAGAAAATAAACAAAAATAAAAGATTTCAGACTATGTATTTCAGATTTTCATTAAATATGTAAATTATATAGTATATAAAACTTATGTAAACTTGTGTCTCCTAGTAATTCTTCATATGCAAATTCGATGTGGTGAATCTCTCGCATTCAAAATTGAAATTCCATATAAACTTTCTCTTTCTCCGTTTCACTCAAATGAAATAAGAATTTAAGTAGTTCGATTTTTTATAAATTCCTGCAACCGAACCTCCTGAACCAACCAAATGTAGGTTTCTGGTAAATTGCGCGTGCTGCACGTAATGCACGTATAATATAATCCAAAATAGTCCTTGTACGGTTTACTTATTTTGGAGTCACGTGTCCTGAGACATCTGCATCAACACAACATAAGATATGAAAACATTATCAATATCTGTCATCAACATCTGGGACTCTCCTGTTACGTTACGATACGATACGGACGAACACACGAAGGAACGCAAAAACAATTTTGAGTTTCCTTACACGGGTCTTTTCGTCGGGGCTCAAAACTCTAGAACTAGAACTCTAGAATTTTCTACTTGACTAGAATGTAATGTTTAGGAGAGAGAGTGAGCTTTCTTTTGAGACACTTGTGAGGCAATTGAAAAAGGAATGGTTTAGGATGTTAGTAGTGTAGTGTGTTGTGTAGAACTGCCGTCCCAGTGTTGTTTGTGGAATGAGCCACTCAATATGCGGTTTATAATGGAAGTAATATTTTATTTGCCTTCTCCGCCAGAACTTTCCCACACGTATCAACTCTAAACTAAACTAAAGGAATCTTAAATTTAAATTTGAATAGTCATACCTAAATTTCGGGTGGTTGGGACGAACCCACTCTTACAACTATAACTAAAGAAAGAATGGAAGAATTCAAACTTTCATTCAATTTCAATATGTGTGCTTGTTTTGTTCGTAGTTCATATTCTCGCTACGGTCAGTCCATTGTAGCAATTTTTGGGTCACTGCTTGAAAGGCATTTCCAATTTTGTTACTACTAGAGATCCTAGTCATTTGGGATTCGATTCCGAACAAGAAGGCCGTCAGTGTCTCTTTCCATAAAAGAGTATAGAATCAGAACAAACATACATACATAATTGGACTCCCGCATTTTTCTATTTCGTATTTTTGATTAATTGTTAAGCGAAATCAATTCTGCCATCCACTAGTCCCGACCCGACCCGACCCTGATTGTAGCCCGTGCATTATGGGCACTATCTAATGCATTACCCCTTCATTATAATAATAGTACCATTACAACCCTCAAACCCACCACCACTGCAAAAACTTAACAAGATAATCTTGGTAGAATCTTTTCCAACCCGGGCATTGGGAAATCCCCAGAGGCATACATGCCATGCGGCGTGTAATATTGTTAACGACCTGAACCTATCGGACACGGACAGGGTACGGTACCGTACCGTAAACGTAGTCCCTGTCCTGCTCTTGCCCAACCATTAATTTTGACTCAATACCCTCAAATAATCACCCTCTTATCAGTATCAGCCAAAAAAATCTCCAATCATTTTTTTTTCACAACCTGGGGAAAGGGAAACAAACGAAACGAAACATCTCACTCAAGCAAGCCTGGGTAGGGAAACCTGGGACCCAGAACTGGGAAAGGAAACGAGAAACATCTGGTGTGGTGAATAGAACACACATAGTATATACAATGAGTACTTTCCCCTGAATTATTTAAGTTTTCAAGTGCGCATCCTCATGCGTATAGTTTTGTACATATAGTAGGGTGCGTCAAGTTTATTTGACGGGAAGGAAGGAAGTAACAACTCAATGGTCCTTCAAAATCAGTCCGTGAAAGTAGCTAGCTTTCCCTGCGAGTCTTAAAATAGTATACCAACTACTTCAACGAAATTAAGCTATCATATTATACACAAAGGTACATACAAAGTAAGTAACATGAAGACTTTGAAGAGTGTTCGGCTCAGATTAGCCAGAGGCATTTAGGATGGCGGAGAAAGTAATGTAATCATAACACTGCCAATCATAGTAATGGATAAGTTTTTCCAAAGACTATGGTTGTGTATGTATTAATTGAAACCATCCATGAAATACATGGAGAGTTTTCTATTAAATGAAATTCGCCGACGGTCCAACGTAATCACTTAATTTTTGTATAAAATGTGTTATCCATAGATTTAACAGCAAATGATATTTGATGTCTGACGAGATTTTACTTGACACCGTGTTGTAAATCGTAGCTGTACATAGAGTTTCGCCGGTGGAATAATAATCAATTATATTCGTAAGATTTTCATACGACTGTGTGTGTCTAACGACTAATTTTCACCTTTCTGCTTTCACCACTGTCTATTTTGTGACACCCGGGATTTTAAAATAAAAGAAACCAGGAGAAAGTAAAATTGAATGAGAGAGGGGGAAGAACAAAGGAAAACTCCGCTGGTGCTGACTGATATTATTCGTATTTCGTTTTTTTGACAAGGAATAGTTCTAGAATGTGGATGACACTAAAAACTACGCTACAGTTGCGAGTTGCCTGAGAAATCGAACTTTCACCACAGCGAAGAGTGTAGAGCTAAAAAATTACCAACTGATTCAAGAATTGACTAACCCTGAAACATGAGGTCAACCTTAGATTTTACATCCACAAACTACTCCTTGTGAACTGGTTGAAAGTACTAGTCGTGGCCCTATAGCCCTACCAGCTTAAACTACCACCTCGGCACTGCCGTCAAGAATTGAGTGGTCCCGTCCCCCTTTTATACATGTCTTGTCAAAGTGAGAATTCCGACATCAACTCTTGACTTTCCAATTTGAAACTGAACTTTACTGTACTGTCACCCAGTGCAGCGTGAATGTCTTTTCCCCCCAACTTTGATCACATAAATTCAACGAATACCTATTCATGAGTTAGGAAAAGGAGGGGTTGCATTTCTCCAACTCCACACTTCACTGTTATTTCCGTACACACTCAAATAAGGTAAATACAATTTGAGTCATCCCTTCAACCCTGTCATTCCATTCCTCCCAATCTTGTGGTTCGACTTTCCTTTGACACCTTTCACTCGTATTATAAACTAGGGATTCAAGTAGTACGATGGGATTACTAGTCAAGAAATCTGATCCAGAAATCAAAGCCATGCACAAACATACATCATACAAAACCTCAGCTTCACCCGAGCGTTACAAAATGTGTGTAGGTGAATAATTGGCTCATCGAGAGATAACTACGGTTAAAGTTAGTTAACAATAATTGTACTTTACACAGACAAAGATTACGACGGCCAGAAGTAACTTGTATAGAAATTTCTACATTACACTCTGTTGACTTTCCTCGTGAGTAAGTAGGAAATGGGCGATTAACATTAAAAATGACCTGAGGAATTCACAGATGATGGGTTCATTCAAAGCTCCACAAAATTCCCATTCGGCTAGACTTACAGGTTAGAAAATACTTGTAGTGTTTACTAAACGTCATGCATACAAAATACGACTGACTACGACTAGATTTCTCTTAGCCCCCAAAGTCAAACTTATGCTCAACTCAACTCAGTCCGTTGAGTTGGATTTTCCGCCGCACCAAACAAGTAGAGTGTGCATTTGCATTCCCAACACAACAGAGAGAAAATCCCGGGGAAAGTAAACTTGAGAATGTTTAACGATGGAAGTTAGGGCGTAACGTAGAATGCAAGGAAACAGTACGTACTACTTTTGTACTAGTTGAGAGATGGATATTGCGCCCCCAAGGATTACAATAAAAAATTGGACATTAGCACTAAATCCACACAATTTTAACAAAGCGTTCTATGGGATCAAGGGGGGAAAAGGGAGTAAGTTTGGCCGTCATGGCCATGGCGAGATGCGAATAATAAGACACCCCACGAAATGAAATTCAGCTGCTACTGTGCTACTACTACAACTACTTCTGCTCCTCTGCTGTGCTTAACTCCTGGCTAAATAAACGTTCCTATTTTATTTTGTGGAACAAAAACCTTCTCTCTTTAAGACTCAGGACAGGACCCCAAGTTCCACCCGTTAAACATTCCCTCCAAACTCAACCCATTTACATTCTTATTACAGTCATTTGGAATATTTTTTCAATTAAGCGCTCTACTTTCCAGCTCAGCTCTTTTGTTCAACTGCTCCGAGTCATACACGATGAATTACAATTCTAATATTTTCCTTCCATCATACAAAAGGAAGAAGGGAGCTAACGAGACGAAGAAAAGGAAGCACTGAATAATACTGAGATTCTCAGAAGACACAGAATTCAGAATTCGCCGGGCCTGAAAAGCATGTAGATATTAATATGTTACTTTGGAGAAACACGGGTTCTCAGAAATTTCCTTTCACTGGGCCTTTGACACTTTGTTATAAATAAAATTGTTCAAATTAATTAAAATGAAAGTCCAAAAATTTCAACCATTCATTTTGGCCAGCTGACCTGAACTACAGTGGGTTTGCCAAATTCATATTCCACCAGACACGCTACTAACAGGACATGTGATACATGCTTAATAGTATATGAATTTTATATACAAGAAAACGTATACTTTCATCCAAATAGTGGAAAACATGAAAGAACAAGAGTAGCTTGACTTCTGGTCTGGACTGGATTGAAGTAGACTGAAGTTGACATGACCTACTAATATCGTAGACAATGAAATGAGGTGACAACGAAGCATCTGCTGACCAGCCACGACACACCCGGGTCTGCTGCCACCGCCATTGCATGTCGGATAAACTGAAGGGAAAAGAGACTGAAATGGGTTGTGAGGAGAGATTGCATTACTACTTGAATTATTTGATGTCCACATGTGGTATAGTATTTTTTTCTTTTCATGAAAGAATTGAGGGAAGCCAAGAGGAAATCCTACTGGCTTGGGCTTTGGTCTTGGGTTTTGGTCACCCGGCGATTGAGAGGAAGACAGAGAAAATGAAATGAATTTCAATACAAGAAAACCACAAAAAGGGGAAAGGGAAGAAGTGATCCAAGAGCTAGAGTGAACTGATGAGATCAAATTACGACACAGTCTGTCCTCAGAGTTACCAGATTGACATTTTGTAGGAGTCGAGGAGTCCACTCTCTTTCTCTCTCTCTCTGTCTCCTTTCTATTTCTATTATTTAGTTTTATCGTATTATCTACTAAGTGACGAGATAGCGAGCGGTAGTAGTTCCAGAAATAACTCTACTCAATGCCCGAGTGAACCTACGCGTGATATTCTAGGATTCTAGGATCTACTTTAGGGTAAGATGGTGGAGAATATTATGTGCCACTCCACACATTCGAATTCAAATTGGACCATGTAATATCATCACTCCAGGATTTATTCTTAGACGGATTATTCGACAGCACGTCAAGAAAATTACCCATGAGAAAGAATATTTTTTTTTATTATACACTTAAGAGAAATTGGAAATCAAGTGGGATTTCGTGTTCACTACTCAATTTTGTACTTAAATGCAATCTGACCCGCTCTCTGCTCTCTGTTCATGTTTGTATCCAAAGGATTATATACAATCTCTGATAAGGACAACTTTTTGTACCCCTTTTGCCCTCGTGTTATTTTGAGCGGATCAGTTTCAACTGGAGAGTGCGTACGAAAACTCCTTTCATCTCTAAAAATGTTTTATGAGAAATACAATCCATTTTAGGCGGAAAGTCGGGCGTGGAATTCAATTTTGTCATTCCATTTCATGTGGTATTTGTTTGTTCGGTTTAAAATAGAAGGATGAGCACAGAGGAGTACGAAATTCTAACTCCATTGAGAGAATTTGGAAAATTTACAAAATTTTACAGTCTGCGTATTTCGAGTACTCATCGTTGAATATTAGTAAAATAAAACCAAAACGCAAAATGTCAAATAACAAAATACACCCAGTGTACTAAAATCTAGCCAGCTTGGAATTTATTCTGGAAAATCCTTCCCCATATTTTACAGTCACAAAACCCACGTTAATAAATGAGACTATAAAATTGCATCATTATGCTTCAATTCAAGTCCGACGTTTAAACTGTAATAAAGTAAGAAGTAAGAAAATTCAAAGGCAACTGTAATAAGTTATGCACCACATGAGTCTGCAATTACGACCGCAATAATGAAAAGGAAAAGTTTTCCACACGGCGCAGGGAGCTCGTCATGCAATAAAAGGTTGTCAGGAAGAAACTGAAAGTTAGGGGAGAAAGTAGGAGAGGAGCAAAATTCTGACGTAGTACCTACCAGCTACTCCATAAGTTTTACCCACACGTTTTACTATTTCCTCGCATTTTAATACCAGAAAAAGGTATAAATGAACCACCCACTGTTTTTACATCGTCAACCTCCCAAGATTTTCTTTTTACTACTGGTGGTAACCATGAAATTCTGTTTTCATTTCACCATTATTATCTTCAGTTAATATAACAAACAGTATGGAAGTCAGTTGTAGCATAGTGGTGTGGATAGGTAGTCCTTGCCGCTTGGTTATAGTGAGGATTAAATTTCTTGTGCTTCGGTAAAATTGTCTGGAGATTTCTTTATAGAGGTTCTCTGTTCTTTTGCCAAACGGAAAGTTGATACCAATTCCCTCTAGATAAACACTCAGATGTCCGACTATGCCTTACGGTGAAAGTCAATTAAGAAAGTATTTTATAGCAAACATGGCTCAGCCATAAACAAGTCCCTTGAATTTCTTCAGCACAAACCATAAATCTCAAAATCTGAATGCACATTACAATCAACCCTACAATTAATGTAGTACGTACATTACTTCAGCAAACATTCCGACAAAATTATTTGTGACTAATTCAATGTATGTAAGTAAGTAGGGAATGAAATACTCCTAGTTGGGGTAACTGTGTACATATTTCCTCTCCCCCTTCCTTGAACTTTAGAAAGGTTTGATTGATAATTTGCTAATTAGTTCATAAGCGTCACCATATTAAAATTATAAAGTACCAATAGCTACTACATAGAATACATTACATGCATAGTTTCAAGTTTCCAAGTCCATTTCATTCCCCATATGCATATGCCTGCGACTGTGACTGGGGCCATATGTAAGGATCGAGATATTTTATGTGCGTGTTCATTCTATTCTATTCATTAATAACCTCTTTCCCCCTTGATGAGTACGAATGGCTAATAAAGCAAGCCATCATTATTAATCTCGTTATTCCTCTGACAGTCCGAAGTACGTACGTAGTGAATTTTATTACTCAAAACTGAAAGGGGAGCTAAAAGTTGCTCCTGTGCTGTGCTGTGGAAAGAACGCACTACATTGTTTGAAATATAAATTATGTAGCCCCCAAAAGTTAGTTAAATAAGGAAGGAAGACGACGACAAGCGAACCAAAAAGGAAAATGAGAGATCAAATCCGTTTGGCCATTTCAATTGCCCTAGAGCTGTACACAGACAGAGTATTGTTCAACTGGAACTGGCCTCCCTATTTATTTGACGAAAAACGAGTCAGACATGTTGAATCTGTATCTCTCTGCCCAGTCCTTATCATCATCCCTGTCGAGAGAGAGAAAGAGAGATGCCTTTTCAGTTCAAAATCACACAAAATGCCCTCCGGCAAGTTGGTGTAAATATGAAATTACAACATGGAAACCACTAGTAATAATTAGAAGAGTTGTCATTCTGACAACTCAACCAGACAGACCAAAACGTTAACAACCACGATCGAGAGAACATGCCACAGACTGACTCCACTACAACACACAAACCCTTCATGAATGCAACACGTCGGAAGAGATCAGTTAACTGGACCGGGGATGACTCGAGGGGGCAGTCGTGTGCTTTATAATTATAACCATACGAACGTCACGTGCATGACCAATGTGTTCAATATTGGAAAATATTCGGATTTCCCCTTTTTTCCTAGCTTCAAAGATAAAGCAAACAAAGGGTTCACCCGCAAAAACCAAACATTTCCAAGTGAAAGGTGCTGAAAATAAAAGGGGACTTTCACCTTTCACTTTGCACTCATTTACCGACACGTTAAATTTAACACGTACTGTACGAATACCACGAATGTGAAAATTTATTTTCCTAGCCGTTCGTTAAAAAGCAGTTATGGCACTCAGCACGAAGCTGACCAGACCATGTGACGTATCATTTGTCATCTACTTTATCCACATATAGAGTGGACTTGGTCACCTTTCTGAAGTAAGTATCCTAACAAATGACCCTCTATTTTCCTTTTCTTTTGTCTATAAAAACATTTATTTGTTAAACCGGAGAAAGCATGAGAGAAAGAGAAAGACGAAAGTTTTCCCCAAGTTTAATTTTTACTCTCAACAATTTCTTCTTTCTTTTTTTTCCTTCTTCCTTTCCATTTCTGTCTTAATCCATCTTGTGATGTCCAGCCAAGGCACAAAGAAAAGCCGCATTTTGTCTGTCCACAAGACGGAATTAAGTTTCCCCTTCCATTAGGGTCTGGCTGACTGATCTGGTCGACAGTACGTACACACTACATATGTACGGTTGGGGGCTTAGTAGATCCATCCATTCCATTCGGCTCTTCTTCTTCTACTTTCCAAGGAAAAACCTTATACATACCTAAAAGTAAAACGGAGCACGCACATCCCAAGTAAAGCTAAGGGCGGAAACAATCTCAATGGCCAACGCTGAACTCTGTCTGAATACTAAGTAACAGAAGCAAATCTAATCTCAAACTCAACTTTCAACTGTCCCCTTCATTCTTTGATGGTATGCATGGAACATCAATAAATTTACAATTCCCTCCTTGCTTTTTCCTTTGGCCAGGGTGGAATAAACTACTACTTCCAACTATACTTCCTCCAACATATCCTACACGAATGCAAAAATAGATAAGTCAGTCGCACACCATACATTCACCATTCTTATTATAAACTACGTTACTAAAGAACGATATTCATACAAATGGATTGAATTTTAGAACTAAAAACATTTCACACATAAGGTTACTCCTGAGTAGAAAAAAAAGAGAGCTTGAATGAATCATTCGAAAATGATAGTGAGGAATCCGAAAGTGTAAAAATCTTTCCGCCAAATTTAGTGTCGTGTCATGCATGTGAATTCATTTTCAAAAAGGCTAATTGAAAAATGAAGAATGAAATTGTACTATTATTTTAAACTCCATGCCACTTCAAATCATTACAGCATTCGTTCATGTCACCCGCCGTTTCAAACTAAATCCCTCATTTTCTGTTCCCAGTCAAGTAAATAAAATATTACAAGGCTTTTACCATAAAACAACGGAGCCAAGCCCGAGGCGCAGAGGCACAGGACCCAGACGAGATTAGCTTGTAATGTGAAAGCATTGATGGAAGAAAAGCAAAAGCAAAGGAAAAGCTTAAAACTTAAGTAAGACTTCCATTCCCTTCAGCGTCAAATTCAAACTTGTTGTTGAACAATTTTTCCTCTTGATCCTCCTGTAAAACTCCTGTCTGTACTGTTGTGTGGGGATACTCACACCCGAATAAACTTCAGTATGATAGACAGGACACATTGAAACTGAAAGTTTGGAAGGGATAGGGGCTAAAATCGTATGTAGCTACAGAAGTCAAAGTCAAAGTCGAAAGCTGAATATGTCATCACTTCAAAAGATGTGGAAAAACAGTGAAGGACTCAGGAACGGGGATTGTCGTTCTCAACGTGTCAGACACAGTCGTCTTATTCTGTCGTCTTAGGTGAGATTTTGGTAACGAAGTTCATCTGAAGGGTTTGACTGACAGGGGACAGAGTTCAACTGTAAAAAATTAGGATGAAGCTGACATGAAGTCCATAGCAGTCAGTTTGAATGTCCTGGGCTCAAACATGAAATTCCACTCTGCAGACAAAATTATTTCATACGAGCCGGACATTTGGCACCGTATTTTCAGTTCAATATGCGTATGTTGACATTTTAAAAAATTATGACGACCAATTTTCATATGGTGCCAACAGAGCCTGGAAGGTATACTCTTCCGGAAACCCGAATTGCTAATCCGACACTGAAAATTTTAGCCCGGCTTAAAATTTACAGTTCAATATTTTCCCTTGTGAGATTCTCTCTCCTAGTCCTAAATACAGACACACACTTCACTGTCTCTTCTGTGAAATCAAGGCTTGAGAGGTAGGATTGTGCGTGTGTCGACCTGACTTACTGTACTTCGTTTAATAAGTTAAAGTGCGTTCTGTCTCAACTCTGTTCTGAAAATCCCTGCTGGTTGGCTTTGACTCTTTACTAAGACAAGTTGAGTTCGACCTGGATTACGGGGTGTTAATTCAACACAGCTCGATACAAAAAAAATGTATCCTATCGTCTCTGTGATTGGAACTGGAATTTGCTAGCTAGGTCGACAAGGATAATGTTAAATGAATGAACCTTTGTTTTATTCAGAGCATTCCCATTTGTAAATTCTTTGGAGTATTCTCATGAGTTTCAGTCGCAATTCTTAATTATGGAGTTCTAATTACCACGGTTATATGATGCATCTGTCAGGGTACAGGTAGTATAGCGTATTTTTTGTAAAGAATGGAACGGTATTTCCAAATGGAATAAAGAAGGTACCCTATTATGTCAGAAAGGAATGACTTAAATTGGTAAAAAATCGCTCCTGGAAACGTTTCCATTTTTTCACGAGCCAGTCCTTCTCAAATACAGAATTTAACATATAACAGTATTACAGAACCTCGAAACACCCGAATGTTAGAATAAAGAGAGAGAGAGAGAGAGAGTCAGAAAAAATGGCTATTCGACGATATGCTCAAATATTAATGCTATTCGTCTCGTATGTATTCATACTTTGGGCTTGGAGTTGGAATAGAAGCTGTCAAGAGAGTAGTTGGCAAAGATATTACTGCAGAGGGGCTTGAGGAATAGGACGGGACAAACTAAATGACACTTCTTCCTGGTTGAGCAACACAAGCTTATCACCCATTAAACTCGCGACAAATCATCTAAATTATCCAATTCCATTCAGACAGGAGTGGTGGTGGTGGTGGCAGGAAAATAAATATAAAAATCTCTCCACATTCCTCACCACCCAACAACTTCTACTGCATGTATTCATTCACACACGAACGAGAACCGTTTCCATTTAAGTAGACTGACTGACACTAGAAATGCTTAGTTGAATGTGACAACCAACTAATATTTGGGCCATTTTAACTTTTTAAAAAACTCGTTCAGCAATAGTAATAGTAAACTCATGCATGCAATCATCTTTGTTGATCATTCCAAAAATAACCTTTGCCAAACACACCATAAAGACGAGCGAATTAATAGTAAAAAAAATCTTCATCTCGACTCTACCAGTTTTACAAGTATTTATTCAAGTGGTCCATGTAACTTAAAAGCAAACAAGCGACAGCGACAAGCGGTCTCTCTATTTCAGGTACAGGATATAAATGACATAATATTAAATCATAAATTGACTCAGAGAGTTCTTCATTGCCGGCAGAAGAAAAACATGGAATTTCGGTCGAATCTTAACGACTTCCTTGTAAGATCTGCACGTTCGTGAACGAACTATTCGCTAAAATCATATCCTTCGGGTATGTTTTACAAACAAATGAAACAAAAACAAATTTGAACGACACACACACTTAAAAAAATGTTCTGGAAAAGTCTATTTATGGGAAGGACAGTATTTCTTCCATGATTTGATTTTGAACATACAAGGAATTCCTATGACACGCAGGAAATGATGTACTATATACAGGGTGCGCGTATACATTATACCGCTTAAACCAAGAAATACGACAGTAGAAATGCAGTGCTATCTCTGCATGTGGTACAATTCATATGTGCCACCCCGTATTGTATGCATTCAGTTCTAGGCCATGACATGACAAGTAGTTTTGGGAAGGAAGAGCATACTTGATACTTGTCTCCTGCCTGGAAGTCTTAAACCGGAAACTCGACATGTTGTGTCTAACCTTAGAAGATGTCGTGCAGCGAAGCGTGTCCTAAAAGTGGGAATGGGACTTGAAGTAGTTTTTTTTGGACGAATCGTAGAGAGAAGGAGAAGAAGAGAGAGAGAGATGAGTTGTGGCTCATAAATAGACGAGTGGCATGTAATCACATGGGAAGCACATGGGTGTTGACATGTTCTTGAGCTGAAAACAAGCACTAAATTCTCCGAGTTTCTAGTCAAACGACTTGAGTTCGGTTTGGTTCAAGTTACTTCCATATCCATATCATATATAGAGAGTGAGTACGTACCCACAATAAGGAATCATCTGATGGATGAGAGGGGGAACTGACGGTCCGGGAAGAAAGACATAATTAAGCTTTTATGGTCTGCATATGTAAGGATGAGATAGTGGTGGGAGAATGGAGACAAGGAAATAATAAAAAAATAAACGAAATAGTCAAGAGAGAAGAGAACCATCTTCCATTTTATTTAAATATAATTTGATTTACAGTCTAACAACATTCACAAAGTCATGAGCCATACTTTTTTCCAATTTATCGGGCTCAACAAACTAATTAAAACCGCAGGGCTGGAACTATTTTTTTCTGCTATGGCTCGAGTATTCCGGATGTCATTTACACCCTTCAGCCTATGGCATGCTGCTGCATTTGTATTCTGTAATACTCTGTATCTGACGGCATAGTTATTTTAGAAACAACCCACGATGAGGTATTTTTTGCTTGCTTAGCTATTAACGAGAAATGGATAGGGTGCAGTTTGTGGCTGAAGGAATTTTTCATGGGACTCCTTCGTTAGTACAAAGCCTTTCCCTACCTAATTAGCTCTTCGGTCTGGTGTCAACGAATATTCGAGGGGTTCTTCCGCTCAAACCACAAAGGAATTTGAACCACGTTTTTATTTCCGAATTCTAATTTGGTCACACCTAGACTGAACGACCGGGATGCATTGGCCGTAATGGACAGGTGGCCGACAAGAGGACTGAATTGAGCTGCACAGCCCTTACGACACGAGATTCGTTATGGAATATTAACGTCCGCGAGCGGCCAAGTGAACAAAATTTGTTGACAGGAACAAATAGGGAAAGTGCACATAAAATTAAGTAGAATTCTAAATAGATTTCTCTGAACACAAACGGATTTTCAAAATTAAGTTATGAATATGACTACCATACATTTCCCACATCTGTTTGTTCCATGGCAGATTTTCCTTGCCTCGTTGGTCATGAATCATGACCAGTTAAGTTCTTTCTCCAGAATGGAATTCCATGCTCGTGCCCTGTGTTATCGAACCGAAGCATTCCATTCATAATCCAGAATTGAGTGCCAAACTTTAACTTATTAGGTGAGTTCGTTGTAAGCATAGTATGTTTCCTTCCTTTGACTCTCACACTCCTTGCCTGAGCTACACACACGCTGCTGATCCAATTGAACAGACTAATGTCGAGGGGTATGCGTCATTTAGGAACTGTGCCAAAAGTCTGTGGAATGAGTTTTTCTACATTCTTCTTAAACCTAGACTGGGTGGAAGCAAGTAATTACTTCTTTCCATTCATTCAACCTTTTTATCCTGTTCAAGAACCTTAAACCTACTACTAAGAATCTATGTGAGTGAAAGAGCCCAGGTGATACTCCAATATTTTTTGGGGTGAATTTTGATTAATGAAATTGGTTCTTCCAAAGTAACCTCAATTTTTACCACAGTTCAGTCCAGCACACAAGGTGGTTCTTGAATTTCTTGCTAAATATCGAATTAGTAAAGAAGAAGCGAGGTTTATATTGTGGACGATTTAAGAAACTATTGGAATAAACAAAATGCTGGAAATGATATTTTGTCAGTATGAAATCAGCCGTAGAACTACAAAAGAGTCGTGAAATGGTAAGTTCATCTGTTATTGTCTACAACACGACTAAAAATGGGAAAGTTTGTAGTTTATTAGCCTGATTTATTCAGTCAGATTCTGGAGAAAGTTAGCTTTCACCAGATTTTCACTTTTCTATCAAGTCTTTCTTATTTCAAAAATATACAAGTTTTAACAAAATCCCACATTTCTGTGACTTAATCTAGGCTGGACTGGTATAATCCCTAAAAATTTATGAAACACCCTGAAACAGGCTTAAGACTCTCCAAGTTTTTGAGAAAGATTTATTTCACTATTTTAATCACCTCATTCGTCTGAGCTTCAAGGGATGTACGTCGGGCGTGTGGTCTATGTAATGCGGTTGAGTCCATCTCACCATGTTAGACTCTAGTAAGTAGGTTAAACCCAAAGCCTATCATCAAGTCCGTGTGTGTGTGCATAAGGTTCAGAACCTTAGTACATACTAAAATTCGTTTTTGCATTCAATCCTAGAAATATACTTATATTCAGACCTCTCAGTGTATTTTACTGACGAGAAGTGAGTGAAAAGAAATGGAAAGACGAGGAGCCCAGCCCAACAGGAGCACCCGCACCCGATTTTTTAGAACTAGCACTCTGACTCTTCTAGTTCAGTCAGAGTTATAAGAGAGAGAGAAAGAGAGAGAAAAAAAATCGCTCTATCAAATCAGCGACTCTGATGAACCAATTTATTTTATTCCAACGCAGTAGTAGAAGTAGTAGTTTTCTAGAGAACCTCTAGTTCCAGCTCTCATGAATAGATTATTATGCAGATGTTCTTTCTTAGTCTCGTCCTCCAATTATATATGTAGGCAAAAGAGTGCATCTTACGTACGTACGTAAAGAAAGAAGAGAACGCAGCGCTCTGCTGATGTTGCGCCTGATTGTATACAACTTCTATTCAGGACTGAACATGAGCGATAATAATTAAGATTTGAGAAAAGAAGCCTTTTTACTCGAGTATTACGAGAAGAACGCGTATAAAATCTACTCCTAAAGGAAATCCACATTATCAATTTTTAAAAACATAGAAAAGAGGTACTCTGTGAAAGTACTCTCTATTAAACCAAACCTAACAAGGCATGTCTCTTTTCAATACTTTCTCCTACTTACCTTACCTACTTTCTATATTTAAACTACCTGTTATTTATTCAAAGTACTAAAGACCTCTTAGATTATTGAGTGCAAAAATTCTTGATTTTATTGAGTGGCTAGAGAAATCTATAATATTTTGGCGAAATGAATCACATGTGCCATTTTTTGTTAGTCTTAAATTTTGAACAGCAGTTAAAATAAAATTTTATAGATCCATATCACCAATTGAACTCAACCAACTACAAGTACTTCAACTTCGCCCCAGTAAGTAGAACATACATACTCATAGTGGTCTACTAACTCTGAACCTCTTAAAATAAAGTGCGCAAATACGTATAAATCTGTATGTACTTTCGTTCCACTCGAATGAAGTCAAAAAATATTTTCTCCGTCTCGGTTCAAGTAAAAACTCATTCGTTTTCTGTGATTTTCAACTCTCAGAAGGTACGTACAACGTACATATATTCAAGGGGTCCAACTTTTTTTTATTATATATATTTTCTCTTTTGATCGGTAGGGTTAGTTCAGTTCCTTGGGAAGAGAAAAAGTTACCTCTACCGGAATAGTCGGAACGGGTGGTAGTGTCCTGCTCTGCCCGAGTTTTGCTGAATGAAGAATAGAAAGTGTAACGCAGTTCCCTCTGTCACATTAATCATATTTTCAGTCATAATTCTCCCCACTTATTTTGATGTTTAGTTGGTTCATACGCTTATAGTAACCATCCAGTACTTTTCAAGTGAATTCAGTGACAAGGTATAACTCCTCGAGTAGTTTCAAACCTTCAACTTTCTCCTTCTTCTCTCCTAGGTGAAAGTTGAGGGTAAGACGTCTGTCTGTGTTGCGTAGGTACGTACGTAGGAAAAAAACTCTTGAGTTACTTGATATTCCTTCCGGACACTTGCACTTGCAAGGAATAACTCTTAAAATAATCGACACAGGTTAAATGTTGACCATGAGGTAATTCCTCACAATTTTTGATAGGGTTAATATAAAATTCATTCAATACTCAAAGGAATTGGCTCTCAAAGAGTCAAGGAGCACTATTCGGTTGTGAAACTTGGATCAGGCTAAAATATTTATGACTAGTCAATTGAAATGTTCTAGAATTGAAGACTTAGATCCTTTAAGAAGATTTTACAGGTACGATGATGATGGGATGCGTCTACTAGGATATATGATAACTATGATTTTGCATCTATAATTTGGAGACATTTACTATTTTGTACTCCATGTTCTCTACTGTAGGAGGGAGTCAAATAAAGGACGCCTGATTGGTTTGTTTTGTTCAATTTAAACGGGTAGAATTGAATACGTATGTACATGGCCCAGATGTCATTTCACCAAGAATAGATTTTGACTTGGAATTGTGTAATGCTAAGCTAAATCTCCAATTCAATTGTATGAGCCTGAGAAGTGTTTTGACTGCGGGAGGGAGCAATAAACTACAAAATTAGGACTTGAGTCGCGTAAGAGAGAGAAAGAGAGAGAGAGAAGCATTATCTTGTTTCAAGCTCAATAAGCCAAAGCAAATCTTGCGAACAAAGAATCAGGTGAAAGGCTTAAGGAGCCAGAGCCAGAGGAGAAATCTAATGGGAGAGAATGGGAGAAAGTCCCAGGGCAGGCGAGGCAGGGGTAGGTAGGTACAGTAGGTAGTAGGTAGGGATGTAGTAGTAAAACTCAAGTCGGACAACTAAATCCGTTGCAATTTGTTTTCCCTTGGATTCACTTAAGTTCTCTGGGCACGGGAAGAAATAAGGAATCTCTGGTGGGGGAGTAAATGTACAAAATGAATACGAACGTTAAATTACTTCACATTAGCATGGCGGTTGTGTTCTTCCCCCAAAAAATAAGAAAATGAAGTTCCTTCACAAATGTTGTCAAAATAGAAAGAAGAAAGCCTCACTTTCTTTCTGTAGTTTTCATACGTCAGTACAAACACCTGAGACCTTCGTGATACTCTAGTGTTCAGGCTGGGCCGCCATGGCTAGGATTGGATCCCATGGGTATTCAATGTATGAGTCACTGCTTTAAAGAGTTTTTTTTCTACTGGATTTTCTCTTCCCACTTGGGTTCCTTTCGTATGGCCAAATGGAAGATGGACCTCTCTATTATAAGAATGCAAGCAAAATTGACCTTAACGAACAATTTCTTAATTTCCTTAATGAAGAAAGTACTGCTGATTCGGTTCACACTCGACGGGGCATAGGATTGGACGTTGTAGAGTGAATCCGACAGTAACGATAACTGGATTAGACGAGTAAGTATTTTTTTAATTTTCTAGCACAACATTTTTGGAAGTGAAATACTCTTATCTTTCCCACTCCCGGCGTGTGGGGTGGTCTTGATCCCTTTGAAACCCAAGGCCATGCCTTTTGGGTTTAATAGGTGCCGACATTGATTTAAAGTCTTTGCATGGACAAAATGATTGAATGAATGATAGAAGGATGTATTAACTCCTTGAGTATACTTGAATGAATGATTTTGTCCCTACTAGAATTTCTCTACCATGCAGTCAAAGTCCTTCTGACTCTGACTGAACCTTAATTCAATCCTCGCGTCCCAATGCAAACTAATAGCAGCAATATACTTTCCATTTCATTCCAAGAATAATCCTTTTGAACATCGCCCCCCTCACTCTCTCCCATTTCAAAAGAACGTTTTTTATTTCCTGCCTTGAGCCATCAAATCCACTCGTACAAATTCCACTCACACGACGCCAGGACCAGGACGAAGATGAGGACACATACACATACAACAACACTACTACTATGTAGAGTCACAAGGAAACCACATTCAATGTGAAACCCAAACCAGGCTAAAATATTGACGCTCAAATCACATCCGGCCTCGCGGTTACAAATAC
>JAQGCB010000113.1:0-32049 GCA_034698835.1 Protaphorura tricampata
TGTATTATTCGAAGTCCAGGAAGACCAGGCTATCCATTTGTAGAATAGATATACGAACCCCGAGTTATCTGAGATATCGGTCTGGAATGTACGTAATGTTAGGTCTGTGAGGCTAGAAATAGATACAAGACCGGCAGGCACCTTGAGATCTGCGAGAGAAATGTAACCCATTGGTTGTGGAACGTACGTACATGTGGAAGATAGATTAGCTTTGTTTGGAGTCTTCTTCACTTTCACCCTCACTCTCTTTTCCAATTTGAAGAGAAAACAAGTCCCATTTGTTTCTTTGGTTTGTTTGTGTTGTGGTTTCTTCTCGTTTTTTTTACTCGGATCTATCGTATGTATTCTCCTGCCTACCATGTCAGATCCTTACCTGGTTATTTTTATTGTTTTCTAGAGTTTGGAAATGAATTCATGGCTTTGGACCCCGACGGGGGAACACATCGGAGTAGCACCAACACCAACACTGGGAGTGATCAAGGTAAGACTTGGAATGAAACCTCATAAATACTTATTAAGGAATTGTGAGTCTCCCAACTCACAGCCCCAAACCTAATAGGACTACTACATACGTACATATGTGCTGGTTCTGTATTCTCTCTGTGGTTTTTGGTAGAATGTTCTTATACAGAAATAGTTTGTAAGTAGGATTTTGTTGGAAACATTGCTTTGCTCTCTCTCTTCTGTATTACATACGCCAGGTGTAGGAAAGAAAATTTAGAGGAGGTCGACGCTACGAGTTCAGAGGAATGGAATGGAATTCAACGAATGTTAGAACTACCCGATATTTTTGACTCTTTTGGAAAATAAATTTGACTTTTGAAGTGGTTTTGCAAATCCCTTTCCTGGCGCCATTACAACTAGGAACGAAACGAATGAACGAGGAAGGAAAGACGGAAGGTATGTGAATAGTTATGATGACATAGACAGACAGACAGAAAATCCTATTTGGTGAAGGCAGAAATGTTCAGAAGAATTGTGTGTATAGGAATAGGAATGAGAGTCACGTCCCAACCATTTCACTCGGGAATGGGCTTATATTCTAATTATGATGAGATTGGGGTTTTTGCCTCCGCTTTTCTTTTCCCTTTGCTCCCGCCTCTCTCTCTCTCTTTCATCAAGGAGACCAATTGGAAATTTCAGGAAACAAATTAAATCAGTAGACCAGCAGAAATTGCAATAACTGTGCCTTTTCTTCCATGCAGGCAAACCCTTTGATTTTGGAAAGAATTTTGCGCAGAATTTTGTTACGAAATACAGATATGTCTAATATTTTCCCTCCTCTTCACTATACCTGGTAGCACTCCTAGCAACAAGCCAGCCTTGTCGCACTTCACTACTAACACGAGTAGATTCTGGACTTAAAATCTTCCCAATGTAATCGGTCGAAATCGATATTTTGACTAAAATTCATAAATCTAAATAAACGTGACGTTTTCCGGAGAAGTTCAAAACTGAAATGATCTGCTCGTCTCACCTTTACTTTCATCGGCGACGAATTACTTGACTGATCTTGAAATTTTGGAGCCTTCCTTAATCGTAGCATCTTGAGGAATCGGTTCATTAAGTTAGTGTAAGTTCGAAATATAACCATTCCAACAGAGAAGGTGTGTAGTTTTTCTTGTGAGAACTTGCAGGCGGAGAAAGTCATTAATATGACCAGCATCAAGTTCAAAGGTATTAAGTTAGCTGAAACTGAGGAAAAGATTTATTTGAGAAAGTCAGAGGAGTGAAGCCCCGTCTAAATACAAGGCTTTTAAGAATCGCATCTTCTCAAGAAGTCCTGGCCTGTCTCCCAGCCACATGAAGGGCTCAACTTCCATTCTCTGTAGAGATGGAAGGACATAATGAATGAAATGGAAGTCAAAGCAATGTCAGACCGACAATAAGCTGATGCTGTATGCTAGTAGTGCTTGCATTGCAATTGCAGCAAAGTGCAGTGCAGTAGAATTGCATGCCTGTCTCTTTTCCCGTCCTGCTTATAAATAAGACGGAAGACGCACTCACGCATTTTCCTACTCTCCTTTCCATGGTCTCCTCCTCCTCAAATTGTTCTTAAGAGGTCTTAATTGTGAAGCTTTGTGTTCATCATTGCATTTATTTCCTCCTTACGTACGGGACGTTAACGAACTGGGAAAAATTTCCAAGACATGGAAAGACCATTTGGGAAATGTGTATGAGAATTAAGACGACGACGAGGACGAGGACGATGGAGAAAATGAGATGAGTTCTTCTTTTGCTCCGTTGAGTTTCACTCTAACGCATAAAGATTCCATGGCATTGGGGTCTTAAGATGCTAATGCTAAAGTACTTAGGTTCCACAAGTACACACTCTTCTCCACGTGTTGTCTTCCACGCTCTTGTGCGTGAGTAAGTAAATGTACTATATACGCACTTCTGTAATCCTACCCAGGAGCCAAGCCTTTACTTTACTTTGCTATTACTTCAAGGATTTACTTTCCCTGGTCCTGTCCGTCGTCATCTGCTTCTTGTAGAAGGAACAAATTCCAACACCGTACCCTGTATTGTGCGAAACAGAATAATTTTGTTTCTGGGGATTAATTAGCGCTTTTAATTTGAGACTGGTTAATTATTGATGAACTGTCCCAAATGATGTGATTTTTGTCTGCTCTGTGCAGCTATGCGGCAACGAATTTTTTTCCTGATTTTTTATTCCAATATAGTGAATTTGGTCGTTCAGAATTGCAGACTTGCAGAATCGAAGATTAGGAGAAGGAAGAGGAAAGCAGAGCTTTCATCAAGGCTGGAGTGAAAGTGAAAGTGAATAATGCATTGTGTCTGAGCTCCCAGAAGAAGGTTCTCAATAATGGGTATTACATTGCACTGCACGGCTGCATTGTGACGCTGTATATTATAATAGTTGGATTGAATGTTCACCGTATTTTGGGAACGGTGTTGGCTGGCAGACCATATTATTATTTTCTATCTGGCAGGGAGACACACGTGATCACAGCACACGGCTTTCAATTCATTCAATGACTCTCTCTCTTACACAAACACAAGGAACACGATTCGAGTGTTAATCTAAATGATGTTACACGTTATCCTTGCTGCCTTTAGCGTTTAGACTTAGACTGTGACACACTCCTTTCTTCTGTAGAGAGTTCAAATTGTAGAGTATGAACATAATTATTGCTGTTCTCACAACATTTGAAAAGTACCCCTTGTGAGTGAGAACTCATTTCAATCTGCCTGCGTAGAAACCCTCACTGTCGACTTCTCATTTCACCGTATTGTGCGTGCGTGCATTCATTCAATGATTCAATCCTCACACTAGTGGTTGGTTAAAGTGGGTTTCATAATGCGAAAAGCCGTCATGCCGGTACCCACTCTAGTGACTTACAACTTTCTATAAAGTATTGCGGGGAGTGAAGGGGCTTTACTTTAGTACTTCAGTCGGTGCGCTGTGCTGTGGTGAGCGATGGGCTATGTTTGGATTGAAACTGGATCGTAAATACAAATATCAATTTCATCGTCTCTCTTCCTTTTCCTTTATTACTAAATCCATTTCTGTTCCCACGGATGAGTTGAAGTGTAATTAGAATTATTAGTTCAGCCGAATTCAGAGAGAGTTTGACTTCCGTTTAACGTAAAGGACGGAATTGCTTTTCTTGGGAAAGTCCGCCAACCGTCACAAGTTTTTTAAGACATAATTACAAGTTTTGTCAGTATTTCTGTGACACAAAAAACCGGCAAATGGGAATGACATTTTTATAGTTAATTTTATGGGATTTCTGGCATGCGTGCTCCTGCGTTGTACTTAACGTCCACAAAAGGAGTTCCGGATGATGCCAAAGAGAAAAAAAGAAGAGAAATAATTTTGCATTTTACGGCATCTGGTCGACTGGCTAAGGCTAAAAAACTTGTCTCTATTTAACTATCCTGTGCTTAACAACTTTTGTCATACACGCATCGGCTTTGGCTTCACATTTTAATTTTTTCAGATTTTATATTCTCTGGGGTTCTTCCAATCAACGAACCGTGGGCGAACGTTTTTTGATGAGTTCAAAGTTCCATGAAACTATTAAAGTGAAAGTCGACTTTCTCTTTGCAAACTTTTTCTCCCGTAGACCAAATACCGTGTTTTTTATTCCAGCTATCAAACAAAAGTTACTAGGATTAGCTCTTGGAATCCGTCGTTCAATACAAAACCAGATATTGTTGTTACAAGCGCGTATTCTTCAGAACGGGTTCGTCATATTTACAAAAATCTGTCTGTGAGACGACAAAGTTCTGTACTAGCTAAATACACTGCCGTACAATCACCCTTATTCACTCCGGGTCAAATAAAATGGACCCTACTATAACAATATGTTGGTCTGAAGTGGATTATTGTGAACCAAATGTTACTTGCTCATAGCCGTGCTTCGATTAAGTCCCCTGTGTTTGTGCATGGAAGGACAAGGAAAGTGCTTTTCATGTAAAACTGAGATGTGAGCTAAAATTTTGTCTGCCATCAACTCGATCATTTTGTTGCTGGATTTAATCTATATGGTTCGCTATGTAGTCGGTTTGGAACTTCCGTGAAAAGTGGATTCCTCGTGAGGGGGAGGAGACGGTACTCCGACTTGTTAGAAAAAGTGGAGTGCTTTGGCGGGTAGTTTGGTATTTGTTGTGATTATCTTTCTTTTTTTCTGATTGCTTGTGTTGAGGGTGGGAGTGATGGATTTGTTGTAGTGAAGTGGACTTTGAGGATGAGACGTTGTAATAACTTCATTTCATGTCTTTGACACATGACACGACGCACACCATCTTCGTACCAAATATAACCACAATAAAATTTCCTCATCTCATCTCGGACAAGGGCAGCGCATCCCCGAATTTCATTTCCTTCAAGGGCAAGGGCACCGGCGAGTCCCCGTCCCATTTTTGATAGATTTCTACTGTCAGCTTATTCTGATCTGTCTCAGTCAGCCCTTCAGAGCTCAATGTCAAGCGTTGTAGATTATGTATCTTCAGATGTCACACATTTGCCCGCGGTAACGAATGACTGCATTTTAGTAAAATTGCCACTCGGTGTAAGGTATCCTCGAGCGTCCGCGTATTTTTGATTTCGAATGGGATCGCTTTCAATTTGGCCTGGTGAGGGTAACCATAATAATAGAAACACAAGCTTTGCAGAAAACCATCATTGCTAGAGGAATCGATTCCACATTTGTAGCCAAGTAAGGGAAACCGTCGCCTGTACCAATATACTACGACAAACTGACTAAATTATGACTCATTTTAATTCAATAAAAACAAGTCCACTATTATTTTAAATTGATCTTACGTCTTGCTTCAGAAATTACGACCCTTTCGCTGTAATAAAAATCAGATTCGAAGCTGTTAGTAACCGGGAAAATTATACGAGTCGTCGTAAGTTACATGCGGGTAGCATTAAAAGTTAAGATGGTTCTAAGGAGGTCTGATTTTTGGGACGGGTGTACGGGTGGGGTAATCGTCATAGAAGATTGATTCATCGGGAAGAAACCAGAGGAGGATTGCGGAAGTGGGTCTGAAAGAACGCCATCCACGTCAACGACACGCTCTCCTCTTCCAAGATAAACGGCCTTTTTCCTTTTGTTCGTCCCCTCCCTCCCTTCACATAGTCTTATTCTGGTTCTGGTGCACTATGGCCATGGTACCTGATTTCGTACTTTTTGAGTAATTCCAAGAAACCCATGTCATGGAATGAAAAAAAAACGCAGAAAAAAACCGACGAAAAACTCATCCATTTTTTTCATTACAAAAGAAACCAACTAGGGAAAGAAGAAAAAATCTTCAATTGGTAAACCGGTGCGTTGGAAGCGCGGACTGCCGCAGTGAGAACAAAACACCAAAGAGATTTAAGCGGAAGCTGTGCGGGGGCGGATGCTTGTGCTGGTGCTAGTACTGGATCTATCTATCTATCGAAGAAAGCGAATCCGTTATCGGTTTAGTCCAGTGAAGATGTAGTATTGAAATCCTGGCGGCTTAGGACTCTGAATGGAAGACATGGGTGAAAGCAGCATGTAAAAAGGAAGTCAGGCGTGTAAATAGAAAAAGAACCAAAAAGAAAAGACAGTCATGGATTTACTTTTCCAATGTAATGCAATGGTGAGGATACTACTATGCAATGTGAGCCAGTGAAAGGAAGGCAACTTTCTCCAGCATCATTGAATTCTAGAAAACTCAGTTTGCGTTTGCTGGACTTTGAAAAAAGTAGTTGGGAATGTGATGTGACGTCCCGCTTTGTCGTAATCCGTGTTTAAGTATATTTATGTCAACTTTAGTTTGGCCTGTAATTGTTGGAAGAAAGTTCGTCTTGCTTGGCTTTCACCTTTTCATGTAAAAAGTGTGATGACGAGGACGTGAGTTTGGGCCGGATTTTACTTTTTCATATTTTTTTTTCTGAAAAAAGAGAAGGGAAAAAATTCTGACATGTCCTTGTTTGTCAACTCTACTCTGGAGGGAAGTTGTGCTCACGTCGTATGTTTTTGTACTATGTATGAGTGAGTGAGTGACAAAAAGAGTGAGTTGTCGAAGCGAGTTTTCCACAGTCTGTACTGCACTGCAATTTCCCAAGTAAAATACCTTCACGCTATTTCCTTCCTTTTCCCAGGGGCTTGTTTGTCATTTGACACGAGGATGAAACGACAAAGAAAGTACCCGCGAGAAGTTTGGGGGTTGCTAGTAGTAGCATGCAGTAGAGGCAAACGATTCGACTGTGACTTCCATTTAAGTTACATGGGAGTACATGGCGTGAACGAACATGAGTCATCCAAACACAATTTCCGAGTATAACAGACAAGTCAAGTCAGTCAGTGCAGAAAATTTAATTTTAATTCTTTGTACAGAATATTCGGCCATGAGAGCTTTCTAGGGTTGCTATTCCTACAACTTGAAATATTCCATCTAGGCCAAATAGGGCAAATCCCATATTCCATATTCTACAAAAAAGAATGTATGATCATGTTCTAACCGGTGAACGCCAACTAATGGGTGCTCCTCGAATATTCGTCTAATGTACGTTATATTGCTTTTGGGTTTTGCTTTAAATTTTATATTTTGAAGAATTTTTTACTGCTAGGCGAAGTTTTTTACGGTCGGCGGAGAATCTATTAGCATGCAGCCAAAACAAATTACCTATAAATCGTTTTTATTTTTACCGACCGACCGAGTATGTATTATGTGTAGTACCGACAAAAACTTTTAAAGTGCGTACGTATTTTGCAAAAGTTTCTCCACCCAAATGTAAATGTTTCATGGTTCGTATGGGTTGGCTGGTTTGAGTTAGTGTTTTAAGGGTGACCAGAATAAGTAGTGTAGTGGCAACAGGATCGGTGAAGGAAAAAGCAGCCATGCCAATGTATCATAATGTCTTGGTTGGCAGGCAAGCAAGGGGAGAAGATGGCTCATAAAAATAGCTATAGAAATAAATTCCCCAACTCAAAGTTGTCAGACATTTCTCTGGGAAACAGAGATTCTTTTTTGGAGGAGGATAGATAGAGATACATGGATGGATACATACATACATAGTTTCCCCAACTCAGTCAACCATGGTCACGCACCCTTGCACAACACAGATTTTGATACTTTAACTACTGTTACTGTACGCACTACCAAGTTAGAAAGAAGAGAAAGAAAGCGGAAGTGGAAGTGCTTCTCTTCTTTTGGGTTCTTGGGCCAAGTCCTAGCTGTCTACAGAAATCCTTGCTGCAATTGTACGTATAAGAGGGAATCGATATACTCAGGGAGAACCACTACGCACTACGCAGTGAGTCAGAGACCGACGGCCAAAATCATGCAACGTACTTGATGACGACTCTAATAATAAACAATGCTAAAATCCCTCTCTTTCAGTCTGACTCTCACGGACTGGATTGAGTATCACGATATTATTTCCACTTATGAGGAGAAGCCACCAAGGATCTTATTATTTGCTTTTCTGCTGACTTGACTTGCTAGCTGTCATGCAACTTCTCGACAGCATGAGTCATTCTTGAGTTTTCTGAACAGAGTAGAAAAATCGTCGCTTATTTTGTAGAGTTTCATTCGAGTAAACAACAATTATCGAACTTGTAAGAAATATGGGGGAAATAAGTAATAGACACATTGCGAAAAAATTTGTAACTCATGTTATGTATTTTCAAATCTGAAATAAGGAAATCACTGGAGGACTTCCAAGGGAGAGGCACTCCCAATACGTTTATGTCGTAAATTGTGGAGTCAACGTCTCAATCAAAGAGAGTGGAAAATGTCGATTTTAATTAATTTCGGTACTCGAATTGCATACTATCCAAAAACCCTTGGCACGACTAATTTGTCGATAAAACTATTCCTCCTTCTTTTATTAGAATGTGTAACGCGTATCGCATCCAAAATTGTAACCGATTTAACAACGTAAACCCTGAGCAAATTTCTTGTGACGGTTGGCTGCGTTTACTTTAGTATTGAGATGTCTAAACTCCATTTCCTACCCTGTTCCATTCCCTGACCCCGTCAGTATAAATCTAATCCTCGAGTGAAATTAAACTCTACTAACTTTCGAACAAAATGGAGCATTGAGAAGGCTAAGATCGGTCAAACATTACCTACGTTCCCGGATTTTCAATCGGCTAGTTCTCTTTTAGTACTACTCATGGGCATTGTGCTTGGACATGGACTTGGACACTGGCCAAGTCTTGCACGAGTCGAGTCTATCTGCCAAAGATTTATTGACCAGGCAAGGACCGGGGCAGGCTTTTCAATTTTAATCGTTGAAGTCCTTTTGCAATGTCCCAGAGCTCCTACTAACTACTGTATCAACTCCCCAGTGACTTCTCACTTGAGTTTCTCAAGAGAGAACATGTCACAGAATCCATCTCATCAGTTACGAGGAAAGAAGAGTATCTTTGACGCGTCACTTCAATCCGGACGTCGAACAGTAGTGTTGAAAAATCTCAACTCTCTACCAATTTTGTTGTGAGAACGAATGTCAGACTCGGAGAATGGATGTCCATCAGTTGTTCATTTTCGGTTATCAATGGAGAGCATACTGGAAGGCATGTTTTGAAGGAATATCATCTGAACTGAAGGAAGTTTCCCCATGTTTTTTTTCTTCGCACATGGCGAACACTTAATATGTTACATCCTGGACATATTCGACAAGTTTTTGTATTATTTTTCGGGGCCACATTTTATGTCTTCACTTTGAAAGAGAGGCTTCGAGTATTGCAGAAATCCGCACCTAACTTTGAAAATTTTCGGATTTTGAATATTATATAATACTTTTTCTTTCGATTATTGAATCGCACAAGGGTTTCACTTTGTAAGGCGATACTGACAATAATGAGTCAGTTCTGGTTTGCTCTGTTTGGTATTTTAGTAACCTGATTCATAAGACGGTCATAGAAAAGTACATATAGTATCGCTCAGCATTAAGATTTCCACCAGATGTTTGGAAGGAAAAGCAAAAGGAGAGAGCCGGGGGAGCTTTGCGTGGGAAGTGACCGCGACGATATCTACGGCTCATCAATTATTATGGGCACATTTCCAAAACTCGCCAGTTGAGTATGTATGTAGTAGTGGGCGGTTGTGTTTGTGTACATGCACATGTATATAAGGAAGTCTTGTCCTACCCATAGTCGAAACTACCTAACATTTACCGCCGTTTAGAAGAGTAACGCGGAGGGCCAAGAACACGGAACGAGGAATTGTCGACTTTTATCTCTTCAAAGTGGCAAAGTTCTCCTGCTTTCTGTTGTCCCATGGGAATGTCAAGTTACAAGAAGAAGTAAGAGAGTTATGCTGGAAAAAAGTCGCCCGCTGTTACCGTTCTTTCTTTGGACTGTGTAAATTCCTCTTGTTTCCGTATACATATTTCATTGAATAGACGAGAAGATTTTGACTGTAACAGGCAGAGTAACCTTTGTAAACTAGGGATGGCATACATGATGAGTATGATGAACCCCTTTGTGTCTGTCAAAGGAGGGGTTGATGGACCCACGAGGCATGAAATGGTCCACCGGGACATTGAAGGCACTCTATTGAAAAAGAAAGGTCAATTTAGTTTCTCCACCACGAGAGCGACCAAAAAACCTCTCAGTCAGTCAGTGAAATGAAGATGAATGCCTTCATTAGGTGCTTTTAAGTCTTTATCGACTTTGTCTATGCATAGTCTGAATGGGGAACGAGCTTAAATTCTGTCTGGAAAGAACTTCAAATAAATTTTCGAGACTTCTATCTTCTGAATTCAAATTCAAGCAAGCGAGGCTGGCTGGAGCGGAGTCGCCGGAGTGGGGCTGAAAACTTTGTCAAAATTAAGATAAAATATTCTAAAAAGTTACTGCGCCAGTTGTTGGGAATCAACGAATTTTGTTGTAAATGAAATACATGACATGACTTAAACCTGGCCATACATTTCCAAGAAGTTATGTGGATTTTATTGTTGCGAATAACTTGTCCATTGTTCCCGCATGTCTCATTAGTGAGTAGGAATGGACAAACCTACATAGGATATTAAGATATGAAACTCAAGGAGCAACAATTAGCAAAGACATGTGGTCGTCTTTCAAGTTTTTCATCCTGTCTTACACAACTTGTCAAATAAATCATTCCTACGCATAGCAATTAACAAGGAAACAAGTTCTGTGGACACTTATCCTAATTAGAACCAAAACTTCTTACAACTTGCCTCAGTTTTGGACTGGATTGCAGAAAACATGTGTCACCAAATAATGCCAACTCGATCCTTTATGGACTTTCTCTTTTTCTTCCGATTCTTTGGGCAAAAATCCAGGGACTTCTACGACAGCAGTACACGCTACGCACTGACTAGGTCAATTTCCTGCCTGACACTATTTTTTATAGGGTACCGGGTTTTTTCTTTTGTCAATTTTCTGCTGAACTCCTCGGTGCTAGACTCCCGACCCATCGTACTGTTACAATTGAACTTGCGAGTTGCGATGCAATCGATAGAACTCCAAACCTCCTGCTCTGTCTCTAAGGTTTGTTTTGAATATAGTGCCGGTGCGCCACGTCATAAAAAACGTACAATTAATCATTTTTCGGAGCAAACTGTTCGGGCAGGTTGAATACACCAGACGCAGACGGTTTCATTTTCTCGACTTGAGAAATGACCAGAGTGACAACGCCGACACTAGGACTGACGGGGTACTGTAGACGCACAATCTCCTCTCATGCATGACAGCACCACAACATGACACGTCACGACTCTGCAATGTAATGCTTTGACGGACATAAAGGAACCCGGGTAGTAAAACTATTCAGCGGAACCAGAGAATATTTTATCCAGGAGTCGTTTACCGTGTAGAAATGTGAGAAAGGCATAAGAATACAACTAACAAGGAGCTTTCTTTGGTATCGGGACCGCCAGAGTGGACATATTTTTTTTTGTACATCCAAGCGGAATTCGATTAATGAACTATAAGAAATTATCTCCAGTTCATAGGAGTTCGAACGAGATAAGCGTTTGAATGCAGCACTACCTTTTAATGTAGAGCGCCAAGATATGTACAATGTACATGACACGTCTCCATTGCACTTGGAACTACGACACCCATTGAATCTCCCTTGTAAAATAATTCTATTACATATGTAATATTTGAACATATCCAGCCCAGACACAACATTTAGCTTTGAGAAGGAGTTGACACGTTTCTCGACAACTCGGCCATCAAAAAAAATAACTGAGAGAAGATAAGAGATGAGCTTGGTTTTTTTTCTTAAAATTCCCTTTGCGGTAGCTGAGGAAGGAAGAATTCATCATGGGACTCCATAAGACTGATCATAATCTGAAAACAGGAGGACACGGCCACGGCGGAGATAGAAGTCTAGGGAGGTAGAAGAGTTAGGAGAAAACCGGGTTGAGCCATAAAAGTTTTTTTTCTACTTCCTTTAAAGCTTCACATGAAAATTTTGAACAAAGTTATCGCATCGTCTTCCTTCTTCCCTTCATTTGGTCCACTTGACTGAGTTTCATCCTTCGGTCGGTCGTCTCTTCTTCCCCTGCATATGACTATGTATGTATGTATAAGTATGTACGAACCCGAAGACGGACTAACTTGAACATTGCACACGGAGTGCCTACTTAACAAGTTTGCATGTCATCTCAATGGACCGATCCTTCCTTTAATGTATTTTATGTTGAAGTCAAACTCTAACTAAACTTTTGAGTTCTCAACATTTTTATTGTATTCTCAAAGTTCTACGAGGGCAATCAGAAAGTTGTTAAGGAGAAAGTAAAGGAAAACTAAAAGTAAGCAAAAGAAAGTCCACACCACCCGTGTACACCTAATTGTTACTATAGCCACGGGTATAAAAAATCTTGTTATATTTTTTTGCTTGTGTGAGTATCAATCCCGAAGGGAATCTGGTGTTGCCATGAAAGTCATGAAATTCTTGACTTTCTAATATTTATGCTCTCAGATAGAGATTTGACTAATGAACTAGTTTTATTGTCTAAAGACACTGGCTAAAAGAACCACTTCTGTAATTAAGGCGTGCAATTTTTATTTCTAAATCTAATTTTGTTGGGTTGAAATGAATATTAAATGAGAAGAATGAATTGGGAAGCTGTTCCATGCGCCTTAAATTTTATAAATAATTTGCGAATGGTTCGTCGTTTCTGGGCAAATTGTCCCAAGTTTTGACTCAAGTCATAAAATATGAACACTCAGGAATTTTGAGTTGGTTAAGGACAAAAAACATTATCATAAAATACTCATTTTGCTTCTCTGTCTTGGGTTATTTTTTTCTTGGTCTGCCCTCAGTGATGATGATGATGATGATGGAGCGTACGTTAGTATTTTTTTTCCTCCCTATCTTTTTCGTCGTCGCGTTCGTTCGTTCGTCTTCTCCTGTCATGAAGACTTTTCCACAACTTCTTTTGTTGGGTGACTGTCGAAATCACAAGTTTACGGTCCATTTCATCCCCTCTTTCTTTCCTTGTCCCGGGTTTCGGATTAGGCTACCCGCCTTGCCAGTCCCGCCTTCAGAGAGAGAGCTAGTTTCTTCTAAGGCTTAAAAATTGTATGCAGCCTAGGAGATGATAATAATAACGTTATGATGGAATTATTATACTCTTCTCAAGATTCAGCTGACTGTCCTGATGCGGATTTGGGTTTTCGGATTACATTATGTTCAGTTTTTTTTAGCATCGTACCGGTGCGTCGTTCTAACGAAGTTCCGTTTTTACTGTTATGGACAAGTCATGGAAGGTTAGATGAGCAAGACGTAACTGTGAAGTTAAGGTGTCAATATAATTGTTGCGGTTGACGCTAACATTAGAAATTTTGTTCCTGGAAATCTCATGCATTCTCGTTCAGTTCAGATCTGTTCTGTTCTGCTTTGGAAAGATTTCCTCCCACAGTTATTATTAATGGATTAGACATTTGAGTCGAGTCGAGTCCTTACATAGGAAATTTAGCTGACTATGTATGGAAGTCCTCCTTGGAATACATATTACAGTATAGTTTAGTATAATAGTAATAAAGTCACTTCACTCTTCAGCGTAAAAGAGTGAAGGGGGGAAACATGTCATTATCCCTTTCACGGATGATGAAAGTCAAATAAAGTGGGAGACAGAGAGAGAGAGAGTCCGATTCAGTCCTTGTAAAAAGCTCATATCCTATGGGTGTATGGTTCACTTGATTTTCCCTTCCGTCTAAGCATGAATAGAATAGAATACTTGAGATCGACAGCCGACTTTACTACTTACCTTCTGATATGATATGATACCATGTCAACTCACATAATATCAAGAGCTTAAAGAGTTGTCGAAACTTAAGTTACTCATCTTCTTTTTGAATAGATGAATAGCGGAACAATCACTCATTGATAGCAGGTTCCATGCTTAACTGGTTTTTATCAAAGTACGTTCCCTGAGTGAGAGTGATGTGTTAATTAGCAAATTTTTCAGGACTTACAATGAAGATTTCATTTCTCTCTGGTGGCGCGTGTCTCAGAATTATGTAGCGCTCATTGAGGCGAAAATTATACATGTACGTTAGTGTGAAACCAAGAACATTGTGGGTATTGAGATTATGTATGTTTACATGTGGTGAGGGTGGTCGAAATACAACTATTGTTTGTGATTTTGGTGTGGGGTCTCCTGAGACCGTTGCTGCACTGCATATCGTATATCGAGATACATTTTAGTCTAAAATTATTAAAGTAGCACGTCCGTCTGATAAGAAATGAGTTGAACGCAAAAGTCAAAATCTTTTAGCCAACTTCCTGGATGACCCAGAATTTTAACTCTGAGTGTCTGGAAACATGGGAGCTTAGTACAGTACACGGATCTTGAAAGTTATGTAATGGAATGTAATGTAACTAGTAGATTTAAGCTACTAATTTCGTAGAAGCAAACCCGTAATCACCCCCAACTAATCCTTTCCCTAGTCACATTTGCTTTCTCTTCCGGAACACTTGGTAAAAACTGGCACTAGGGTCGTCTTAAATGGACAGTCATTAGAGCATTTAATGCTCCATGGTTTTCCGCAAACAAATACTCTCGTAAAGTAAATGCTAGTTTGCACTGCGACTGCGACTGCACAGGAGAAAAAGGGTTCCTTAGCACGTAAAAGCGAGTGCACATAAGAGTTCATTGGTTCGAAAGCTATTTGACGACAATCCGTGGTCTTGCATAGAAATGGGTCACTTACACTTACACCCAGTACATGATTGGATCTTTAAAGCACCGGCCACGTGTCCAAGTAATTCACTCCCTCCGGAGATATTCACCCTCAAGACTCATTGCATTTTACTCCTTTCAGCACTAACAGGGCTAGAAATGCATTTGAATGAATGAATTGAAGTCAAGAATGCTTGGGATCACAGGTGTACAGGGTGGTTCAAAGCCTTTTGCCAAAACCCCAGAAGAAGGTGTGGCAGCAGGAGTGGTAAAACGTCACGAAAGCGAACCACCCTGTGGAATTAGTTGAATGTGCTCGTTCATTAGAGTGAATCAGAAGAATTTCATTCAGAGACCTGAGTATTAAATCGAATAAAGTTAAACAATAGAACTGCCAACCGAACCGAAGGTTATCCCTTGGGACTAGTTGACGGAAAAAACTGTCAGGAATTTGCGTCAATGAAGCGTAGATTTTATGGAAGCCAGGTTTGTGTATTTTTTGCTACCTTGTGTTCATGTTTATGGCTACCCTACCCATTCCTTCCCTGCTATTTCATTGGAGTGCCGGTTGTACTGTAAATGCCATTATCGTTGTTTGTGAATGCAAGTGAAATTGAAACTAATGAGTTGAGTAAATAAACTAGTCGTGAGTAGTGAATGGAGTGACATTGTTGTCACCCCATGCTCAATGCTCAGCCTCTTCTTTACGAACCATAACTAATGAAGTTAACTACAAACACCACACAATGCAATGCAATGGTGTCGTGGGTTCATGGATTTTTTTTTGTAAATCCATGAACCCTGGTTGGGTTTGTATGTAGGATTTAAATAAGCGAATCATCGTAAATCCTCAGGTTATTCCACGAGGGAGTTACGGGTGACATGAGCGAATCCAATTTGGTAGCCTGCCGAGAGGATGTGTATATTTGCTCACAATTTGTTTCGCTATTTTGCAATATGCAAGAATGTGAATGTATACATACAGTAGGTACATGTATTTATTAACCGAGACGTCAATTCCCATTAAAAGGAACCTGGCAACATGTACCCATGGTTTTTAATTAGTGTGACTGTTCGGATATGCGTTCACGTACATATGTTAATGCGTCTTGATTCTTCTACCAACTTTCACCTGGTTTTGTATTTCTGATGATAAAAGTTGCAAATGAACCTAGAGAGTATGAATTTTAAACATTAGTGAACTTTACTCATTACAACTTTCACTTTTTATTAATTTTAGCTGCAAGAGCCATCGCTGAAACGGACATTGCCCTGTACATTGGATTGGGTGTGGCTATTCTATTATTTACAGTAGCGGGACTTGTCGTCATTCGGCTAATGAGGAGAAAAGGGCGAGACCACGTGATGTATGATATGGCCCCATCTGGTAAGTTTACATTTTTTTCACTCACATTGAGTCTAAATGGTTGACCTCAATACTGCTGTCTAGTCGACTTTATGAAAATTGAGGAGAAAGGCTCCTGAGACCAAAAGAAAGAGTGCGAGTGTCTGGTCTAGTATGTGTAACACGAAGAAAATCCAGTCTCGGATTTCACTTGGTTTATTTTCTGTTGAGAGAAAGGAGAAAACCCGCAGTAGTAGTTTTTTTTTGCAAATTCAATTCGCGTGTTCTCTTCATGTATGTAATTTGATGAAGATACATGGGTCTTGTGAGAATTTATAGCGAAATTAGGTCTGGTGTGGAGATTCGAGACTCGGCGTGAACCCAATTGCCTGTAAACTGATCTGCCTTCCTTCCTCCACCTCGCCTTTTTTTCTGATGCGTTTTTTCTGCAGTGTTACTATATGAACATGTTACATTTTTATACAAAGTATATTTGTTCTTATGAGTTTCTGGGAGATATGTGTATGCTCTTCTTCCCTTTTTACCCGGTTATCTCTCTTAATATAAGCCTTCCTGTCCAAAGCTAATAAACCTTTAGAACTTTCGTAACCGACAAGGATAAACACATACTGGCGGGTTGTGGCGGTCGGTGTGGGTATGAAGGGCTCTTATGGACCATGTTTTATTATAACGAACCAGGGCAGGCAGAGTCAGCCAGGGCGGAGAATTTTCTGTGGTAACATACATGTTAAAACATCTTGGGGTTGTATGAAATTTGATGCCGAGTAGGCTGGTAGGCTATGGTTAAGTTCATGCACTTCAGATTAAACATACTTTACTTTTTTCTGTAGCGTAAGCGTAGCCCAGTGTTGGACGTTTACTTAATGTGGTTTATGCCATTAGCATAACCTAAATATTGTCTTAACATATTTATTCCACTGGAAAGTTTTTATGCTGTTAAAATCATACGACCAGGAATGTTTGGTTTAATTATTTAAGAGAATTCCGCAAATACCTTCTACTCAGACGATGCCAGGTTTTTGTATACCGTTAATTGTTCATTGGCGGCTGTGAAATAAGTACATGCATATTCGTAGAATTTTCTAGTCCCTGAGATTCTAAATTAGAACCTAGTCGCAATCACCCGGCCGCTCCTTTACTTTTAGCTCACAAGGAAACCTGCTTTCGTGTAAAGCTCAGATTCCTAATCCAATATTAAACACTTCAAGTATCACGAATGGTTTCGGATGTCTTAAAAAGTCATTCGTTACCGCTTAATGTTCATGAAACTCGGGCTCGTGTTTGAGTCACCCTGATTTGACATGAAAATAGGTTTCCTTGTCATCTTGGGCTTGAGTTGATATGGGAAATCATTAGTTCTCCAAAGAACTGCTTAACATGCAACCAGACATCTCCGACCGACAAGTCGAGTTCAAATTATCTCTTATAGCCGCTCCCGCTTATCGCCATCCAAAGAGAGACACAGTACGTGAACCCTTTCATTGTGAAAGATGTAAATGCAAGGAGCAAGAGCAACAGTTTTTTAGAAGAGTGCATACTTGGGTTAAATGGATGAGTCAACTACAACATTACATTAGGCAAAGGAGCGTCAAATAAGTAAAGTGAGTGACGGCAAAAATGCACCGTGCCATGTCCATGTTATCGAAAAAAAAAGGTCAGAGTAGAGCCAAATGTTTCCTTTTTAAAAGTAACCAATAGTTTTTTACGACGACGACAGTCAAGAATAAATGAGAGAAGAAAAAGATAGGGAGACTTAACTAAAACTTCCTTTCCATTTACTCTACATGGTTAAGTACTCTTGGAAGTAAGGAAAAAATTCGGGCCAATGTTAATGTGAAGAAGATTGTGATTTTACTAGGAAGGGAGACCAAGACTCGCGACAGTCACATTAAAAGCTAAAGGTCTTAAAAATAGGGTAATAATAATCCGGGGCTAGGGCGTTGGCTGAGGTGAGTCTTCTTGTGCACTTATCAAGGGTGACTGAATCTGAGATACATATTAGAGACTGTTCTCACTTCGTTGGGTGTCAAATTTTGATTAACCCAGATATTGTGAATGCGGTCTCCTATTTTCACTTTTGCACACAAGCATGGTACTGATGGGTCTAGTAACCGGTAGCATTTTACTGATGACAAAGCTCTGTCAAACTTAGAACTTTCGCACGAGAGTCCCATGCAGGTTTTGAGGAAAATGTTATGTGATGCTCCTAATATAATATTTTTTTAGAAAACAAAAACTTTTGTCCTCCTCATTCTCCATAATAAACTAGTCACGCCCGTGTGTCAGAAACAAAAGACTTGGGTTGAGTGAAAAGACTCTGCTGTTTTCTGCTGAACTGGCATAATGCATTTTGAAGGCGTGAAAGTTTCCCCGTTCCGTTGTCATTATTCTCATAGTAAGCACAGCATTATACATTAGTACAGCAGTTTTCAGTCTTTCTCTGTACTGTGTGTCTCTAATTCTCTTCAACGTACGTAGGTTTACAAAACCAGAGCAGACTTGCATTATGAGTATTATTAATTTGCGATAGCATACTACAAGAATACTACTACTTTATTTCACTCCAGGTTCGTTCTATTTTCATTTGTTCTAAACCTAGGCAGGGGATCTAGGATGATAATGTTGAGATCAATTGTTCAAACTTTTCTCTTTCATAAGGAGTTTTCATGGAGCAAACCTCAAAACCCCAATAGAAGGAAGCTCTGCTTTCACCATCCAATCCAGGTGAAAGTTGACTTTCACCACGATGAACTTATTTTGGAATAAAATTCAGACTCATTCTTTGAGCATTTCTATTTCCCTTGGTTTCCATGTGCCAGCTCTAACATACGTGGTGCGTTGGGGAAGAGGTCGGTTAATGGGGAAAGATGAGTGAAAGATACGAGCGATTTCTAGGGAAAATTTCCATGCCATTGCGTTCATTCCCGTCGCCGTAGGATACTGACTGACTGACTTCACGGTCGACCACATGGATTTGCATGGGAAGGAAAGGAGGAAAATGAGAGTAATTCGTCAGTGTTCCAGCCAGATGCATCTAATTGTACGACGATAAAGTCATTAACTCATTGAAGCGAAATTCGCCCCTGATGCAAGGACTTGAGTAATAAATTACAATGTTGGTGGTTGTGACTTGACTCTCATGCTCTGCTCTGCAATGCAAGGCAAAGTCGTCCTCACTCCCATGGCAAAACAACAAAAACAAGACAAGAGGAAGAAGAGGGGAAATTAAATTAAAGTCAGTGTAATGCAATGCAACTGCATGGCAAGCAATCATGTCTGCCTGCCAAATGTTGGACAACTACTTGGCAATAATAACCAAAACCAACCAAGATTAGGATGAAACTCATTTAGTGGTCGTAAAACTTGAGAAAAGTACAACCACACGACATTGGGCATTGGGTGATGAATTAAATTGGAAGTAAGGAATGGGTGGACATAAACTTGCTGGAATTTCGGGTAAAACGATTTAGAGAATTTACTGGAGCGAGGAACGACGATTTGAGGAAATCTTAAAACAATGTAACTTTTCTTCCTAGAATTCTTTCCAGTTATGAGTTTAGATTTAGGCCGCCTTTGACCGCAGCAGCTACATATCTCCATTCTTTCAGCTCCCTTGTGTTTTTTTGGCAATAAATTTAATGAAAACGCTGGATGTCTAGTTCATGTATGATTTGATAACTTTATAATAGTACAATAGGAGCAGTTAGACTAACACTTGTATTAGATTACAACAGAACATAGTATTTTTAAAATTCTTTCCTTTGTTCAATGTTTCATAACAATGAGAATCTCTTTTTCTCAATAAAGAATGTGTAGAAAGAATAAGAAGCCAAGTGCTGACAGATAAGAAGGAAAAGTTTTTCTTTCCTGGAAAAGAGAGGGAGAGAGTTAGTTGACTATTACGATTACGCTTACGCAACTTTTTATTATTCTCTCTTTCCCTTTCCAAAAACTCATAGATCAGTGGCAGACTATGAGGAAAGAAGGAGAGAAAAAAGCATGTAGTAGGAGCTAGGGACTATTTGTGTGTTTAGTAAGTAGTTATAGGAACTTTTTTTTATTTAACAAAAGTTTATCTCTGAGAGGGAGGGAGACGTCTTCCGTCCGACTTCTCAAGACGCAAACAACTCGAGTAGAAGAAGAATATACCCTGCAATTTGTGATGGGAGTCTTGAAAGGAATCGTCCATCAACATATAAATCTTGTGATGATGATGGGATGTTTGTTGGTTGTGGGGTTAGGGGAGGGGTAAGGAATGAAAATCAAACCAGGGGGGATTCCTTAATCATTTTATATGTTGGGGTCGAGTATGATTAAGCATGGAATAATAGTAAGTTTTGCAACTGGGACTACTTTCCCCATTGCGAGGGGATGGAGAAAGTTGACACCAAATACTGGGTTTTAAACAAAGCAGGCCTATTAATTCGTGTTTTCCATTATAGTAAGATCAGATATTGCACACAGTCGCCTATTTTTCCAAGAGAGTGCCTCTCGTTAGACCCTGGGAGAAAGAACAGCCGGATTAGTACTTGAGACAGACCTGCCACTGAAGTTTTACGGTAGATTTGACTTAGGCTCGCATTGCCACAAATCCGAAAGAATTTCTCTGAAAAAGTTGCGTCTCATTCTCACGTTGACATAGTCATTGATTTTATTTCTGATTTTGACATATTTGCTACTAACCAACAACCATGTCGATTGCACTTTCCCTGACTCAGAGTATAGGAATAGTATTCTTTGTAAGAGATCGAGAGTAATGTTGAATGTCATGGTGAGAGCATTAGCGTGGAGGAAAAGTCAGTCAGTGCGAGATCTGTGAATGGCTCAACTTAACATGTCTTGTTGGTTCACTTTCACTTTGTGTTTGGAAACGGAACGAGTGAACTGGAACTTTGAACGGAAAGAGGGAAAAGGGGAAGAGAAAATGTTTTTGGATCTTTACTTTACTACACACTACAGCAGGGAGGGAATGGAAAGGAAGACAAGTCGTTGGTTCTGATTGCATCTGACAGACAAGTTTGTTCATTCGGATGAGCAGTAGGAGTAGAAAGGAGAAAGAGACAGACCGAAGAAAGAAATTCATGATGAAATCCAAAATGAAAGCAATGACATTAATATAAACGACAAAGTTTAGTTCAAACTCCGACCATTTCCCATCCTCTTCACTCTATTTCATTATTAGGAAAGTTACTAGAGTCCGTGGTCCGTCCGACGGGTCGGGGAGTCTTCTAACTCCATGACTCTTCTTCTGCGTCTTCAATATTTGAATTAAACAACGAGGACGTCAAGCTGGGAGTAGATGAGAGCTAGAGCGGTGACTCAAAGACTCAACATTTCAAATTTGAATTTGTAATAAGTGTTTCTTTTGTTCGAGGTTAGAATTAGGAAGGACTTGAGTCGGTGAGGAAGAAGTTTGGCTTGATTCTTGAACTTTATGAGTGTGGTCAGTTTTTCTAAGAAGCCTCTAATGCCGTAGTCTCTCTTGCGTTACACAAGGCGAGTAACAAAAATTACCAACACAAACACTCTTCATTTTTGCTGATATTGCTTATTATTTCAAAATTTGGAGGCTCAATTGTCATTACATCCAGCACATTAGTAATTTTTAAGCTTTGTTCATCATGTCAATAGAAACGTTCTAGGCAAAATTCAAGCTGAATCCTAAATAAGCCGCTGAAGCCCTTTGATGACACACATAACGTGTGTTGTACCAACTTTGTGAACGAAATATTAAAAGAGATCTAGATTGTCACAAAGTATGGGACATTATACCTTGTCACATTCGACCCCTTGTGACTTTTTTGTTAACAAACTTGTTCTAACAAACAAGATAGTTACAGTTTTAGAGTCTTGTTCGTCCAGTTAGCCCTAAAAACATACAACAGCTTGAACTTTCTCCCTTCCAGTCCAGTTCCACCCACGCACAAGTCCTCCAGCTATTTTTTGTCTCTAACATTTCGCAAGTCTTTTTAAGTACAAGGAGATTAAAGCAATGGCTTGTATTTTATTCCAAGTGGTCGTAATAGCATGAGTTTGTACATTTATTTTCTACACGCGAGGCAGGCAGGAAAGCAGGCAAGCGAGCACGAAAGGAAAGGAGCAAGAGAACAGGGACGAATGATTCATTCATAAACTTGATTACATGTTCTAGCGTCGTCATTCTGTGGGTGAAGTACATACTTAGTTATACTTAAAGTTGGATATAATTAATCTGACACTTTTAAGTACATGTACTAATGAATAAGTATGTCTGAAAATGTGTGAGTTAGATGTAAAGATAACCCTTTACAACACACACCCATTTTTGCACACAACGTTAATAAATTGCCACGTGCCACGCTCAGATTGTTTATGTATGTGTATGGAAAAGGCAAACAAGGAAAACGTTTAAAAATGAACAAAGTCAAGTTCGGTGAATCTTGAGACAATTGGTTGCTCTTGTCTAATTGTCACTACACATGTCAAGTTTCATTTTTTTTTGCAACCCAAGGCTTTGGATTTGGTTTTGGTTTCTTGTTGGCTCCATGTCGAGTCCTGTCCTGAACTGAGTTCTGGGTATTATGACTATGACTACTGAATATTTCATTACATTGCGTATTGCAATGGATTGCATTAGTCGTTAGACTTGATGAGGCTAAAAATACACGAATAACGGAGGCAGGCAGGGAAAAGAACTTAATTAATGATGAATGAGTGCCGCAAGTGTAGCAAATGTCTCCATGGATGCGTGCAAGGGGCAGGAATTATACCCGAAAGAATTGAATCCGATTCTCTAAGCCTCAGAGTGTCAGTCATTTGGTGTCACTTTAAGATATTGCGTGCTTGTGTGTTCGCGTGTGAGATTGACACGTTGAGTCTATGAGCTTCTTGTTTATGCTTCACCAGCATTGTTAAGCCCACACACAGGACTGATTCAATAAACCAGGCAAACAGTGCACAGTCGAAGTCCATTCAATTTTTCTCTGATAATACAAATCTAAACATACAGATTTGGCTCGTCAATTCCACGTGGTATTCAAATACAATTTAAAAGTTGGATGCTTGGATGTGAATATAGATTCACACGCCTTTTCCATTCGATGTATCCTGCATAGTATTGAAATTGCAATACCTACCGGACGAGGACCAATATTCACGTGTAAAATCTGTGTAAAACTTTGCTCACGAGTCTGATTGTTGTACTGGCAGTTAAAACAATTGCTATTACGAAATTAAGGACGATGTTCGAGAAGAATTTTTTTATTTGCGATTAGGAAGGTATTTTTTCCGACCACGTTTGCGGATTTTGGCTTGATCTTTATGTTTAACATTCGAAACGTGTTCCTTGTGAAATAGACAGGAAGTGAAATCACTCCTCCGTTCTATTTGAAATGGTTTCGATAAATCCTTTGATAATTGTTTTTTCTCTCTTTCTCACACTTTCCAGATTACCCACCTGGTTATTTCCCGGACCCGAGTAAAAAGCTAGGAATTCAACCTGACTTGACAGTCGTGAGCACAGCTGGCTCTGTTGGAATGAACCCCATGGGACTTCCCCTTTGCTATGAGTACACATACCCCGGTTCTGTGGCTGGAACCGCTCCTGCCGTCCTCAATAAAGAAAACGTTCTTCTCCAAACACCAGGTACAGAACCAGACACAGCTCTACAAACGGAAAACACGCCTACAACTTGAGCCCCCGCTTTAACGACTCTTAAGGCTCCAACTCTAATTGAAATAGAAGTTGGGGAAAATGTGGACAATGAATTTTGTGGGGAAACACAAGAAAGATACATTTTTCTTATGTGTTTGTTCAATTTGTTCCTGTCCGAATTTAATGGCCTTCCTTTACCTATTTGCACTCTATTTGCACTCTATTGTTCTATGATTTCTATGTATGTATTATTGTCTTTGTAGACACAAGTGAACACCACTACGATGTTCCACATCTTCACCTCCAACAACACCAGCAACAATTGAAAAACCAGCAACCACAACAACAGGTTTCAGTGGTCACTGCCACGGCCACCGTGACGGCGCTAACATCACCTTCCTCAGAAGATAATTGCAGTAGCAAAGGTAACCCAACAATGTCAATGAGACTTCTTGGATCCCCGGCCACAACGATGTCACCGAACCCTGGGGATTGCTATAATGTGGGAACTCCTCTGGAACGTCTTCCGAGATCTCTATCTTCGGACAGTATGACTAGCAGCTCTTCACTTCATGTAAGTTTAACTGAGAGCTTTGTAATTTTTAATTTAATGCTTGATAAGAATGAACATTTGAACTTCGTGTTCAGTGAGGTTTGGAATCCAGAGGTACATTAACATGGTCATGAAGGCAAAATTTAGGCTATTCAGATTCAGAAACTGCCAGTTAGGAGCCAAGAGTATTTTTGTGCCAGAGGCGCATCTCTGTAAATTGTATTTTGGGAAGTCCTCAGAAATCTAAATATTCCGAAAACGGTCCTGCCATTGACTACATATAATGTCGAGGAATACATACACCGGAAGTACCGGGAAGGATTCATGTTATGAATTTTCTGGAGGAAATTCAAATGCGTACGTGCTCTTTCCATTCCACGTAAAATGGAATCTCAATTTTCATGTAGATCTTACTAAGGATCGTTGACATGACCCAATTTTACCTTATGCATTTTCATGACCAGTTTACAACATTTTACAGCTCCAGTTTGCCGTACTTTCTCTTTCAGAAGATGTGATAGATTTTATCGTTATCATGCTATTTTATAGACTTTGAGTATGATATCCAACTTTCAAGGCATATTTCCTGGCCCTATTGGTAAACTATGTTATGGGCTAGCGCTATCTGGTTAGAATGATACTCTCCTGCTGCACAATGCAATGGTGTAGAAAGAACTCATCAAAATAAATAGCCTGAGCATCTTGTCCAGAAACAAAAATGACGGACGGGTTTATAAGGTATAAAGGGCAGAAGGAAGGAAAGTCTTGTATCAAATATCATCCTGTCTTCACAATAGAAATGAAAGTAAATTGAATTCGTGTTCTTGCAAGTGGAACTGATTGAATCAGGTAAAATTGGTCGATACAGCGATTCTAGTACAGACAGGCACTGACTAGTATATTCGGAACTAGGAATGAATACAATGGAACTGAGTCAGTATCAGCAACCCTTGACTTCCGCGTGAACCATATTTGATTTTTGTCACTGTCTCACGTCAGTCCTACGAACAAAATAAATATGACTGCCAATCAACACAACTTTTCTTTGTCTTATCTTCCTTGGATGAAATTTCCTTTGTTTGACAGATTTCTTATCACAAAAATGAAATGAATATTTTTATCTCCCTCTGCAGTATGCTTATTCTGAATTTTGAATGACGAGTTTTTGCAACAGCACATTTTTAAATAATATTGTTTAAAGAAGCTAGACATTTTTCGTTCAGAAATCATTGAGATGGTCAGACTATGGTAACTTTGACTGTCAATTTGACGTCGCACCTATCTGTAGATAATATATGTGACGTGAGGATAGACTTTTTTAAGAAAAGGGAAATGTTTTTATAATAATACATTCAATTATGGAGTTACACAGTAACAAGTACATTGTAGCCTGGAAGTGGATGGTCCTGTTGGACATACGGTCGCGTTGGTAAATCCGGCGCTCCTACACATCGTACTGCAAGCAGTGTCCGGGTTGTGACATGCTGGTGGAGGAGTCTTTAGAAAAATAAAATCAACTTGGAATTAATTAGTTATTATTTTGTAGTAAGGTAAAATACTGAAGAGACTTACCGTTGGGCATTGTATATAGCAGTAACAACTTGGTGGATCACAATTAAAACGGTAACCGTTTCGGCCACAAATATAACTACAATCCTGTTCCGCAGCACAATTGCAGGCCTGTGCGTGAGTTGAAAATGGATTTAGAAAAACTTTGGCAACTAAATTCTTAATTGAAAAATTCACGCTCCATTAATTTAAACTTACAAAAGTTGTTGGATCAGCTGGAAGTTCTGGTTGTAGATCTACAACTGAGGATTCCGGATCATAAACAATTGTCAATTGTGGACCAATTTCGTCTAGGATTTCTGGAGACTGTTTTGTAATATTTTCTCCCTGAGTATATATCAGAAAAAGAACGAACAGAAGAAGTTTCATCTTGAACTTTTTTTATTACAATAAAAATTGAAATACAGCAAGAACAGTTTAGGAGACTGTTATGGTCTTAACTCTTCAAATAATAAATTTGTACTGTCATCTGTTGAAGTCAAACCATAAATGTACTATGCAAGCTTCGGGGAACTTGGGTCGGGTCTATAAAAAAATTTCCGGGTAAACCTATAATTAACTAAGGAAAGATAGACCTTTGGGATAGACTGGACGGTTTTCCAAGAATTCTATATCCGAAGGTCCTGTTGAGCTACGTAGTCCAATCTCTTATCTTTATTTCTATAGCCGGCCGCTCTGGACCGAACTCAATCCTTTACGAAGAGGCAAATTCACCTGGTCGAGACTCCTCACCAGGCAACGGTCATCCGGGCAGCAACTTATTTCGAGACTCAATTGCGTCGTCTAGTTTACTTCTAGAGGGTCTTGACCCAGAGTGTGTTGCATGGTGCACCGCAAACTCTGCTGGTTGTCGTATAGCCCTCAAAGAATCCGCCATCAATTTGACAATCCCCGAAGGAGCTTTGAATTCTTGTGAAGAACTTTACTGTGCTCTCCTCACAGATGAAAAAGATCGACCTCCACTCAGCGGTAATAATAAGAGTACAAAAATGAAATGACTTGACATGGGATGAGATGTTTTAAGGGTTTCTCTTGAAATTTTTTAAACAGATGGTCAAACTTTATTGAGCCCTGTCATTTCTGCTGGACCTACGAGTGTATTTCTAGAGAAACCAGCCATTCTCACGTTCCAACATTGTGCCGCTCTCAAATATGGCGGATGGAGCGTGTCCCTTTACCATTTTACTGGTAACAATGGGTCAAGTAGAGATCATAGTTCATCAGCGAGTGACTCGGGGTCATCCAGTTCTTGGCGGGTAATTTATGTTCCAATCTTTATTCCAAATATGACCAAGCCACTAATTTTGTCAACAGGGTGATCCGTAATTATATTTCATTCAAAATCATATTATTTTACATTTTATTCAGAAATTGGCGACAGTGGGTGAAGAAACACTTCAGACCCCTGTGTTCATTCAACTAGACTCGAATCAAGTGTTCCTCGTGAGTGACCGACTAGAGCGTGTTGCCTTGGTGGGTCAATCAGAACCTGGGAAAAAGGCAGTAAAAACTTTACGGATTGCTGTATTTGCTCCAGCATCTCAGTTCAGTCAACTCGGGTCTCTCCTCACAGAATATGTCATTCGCGTCTATGTCATGGATGATACTATTGCGGCACTTGAGGTTTGTTTGTTTTTGATTATACTCATCTGCGGGCTTCGAATCCAAATTCATATGACACAGAAGAATTTCTCTTAAATCCTGTGCAGAGGGTAATTGAGCAAGAAAAGAAACTTGGAGGGAAAGTATTGGACAAACCACGAAGTTTACTTTTTCAAGACGGTGGTGAGCCTCTGTGCATTTCTCTAGAGGATGTGGGCTCAGGATGGCGATGTAAATCACAGGGAGGTTATCAGGTAAGAAAAAAAAATCCTACCCCAAAATACTTCAATTGGAAGGATGAATGACAGTACTTGGAATTGCTTGGATTGCTCCCTACTCATTAAAACTTTTTCGGGCGAAAATATACGTGTAGCCCGCAGTTATAATTTATTAAAGTATAATATGCCTGACGCAATAATCACTAGCATGATTAATTCCCCTGGTGTGTCAAAAATTCTAAAATTGTCAGCTCCCATCAAGATTTGTTTCAATATTGACTCAACCACAGCCGTCGCACCGTGAGCGTGATTGTCAAGGAAGAACTCAGATAAAGTCTCAGTTTTCGAATCTTTCCTACAAATCTAATATCAAAGGATTCAGACAGTCCTGTAAAGTTTGCCAAAGTCTTATTTTGGAGGGGAAATGCATGTTGTCCTTTTAGCTCTCATGCGATGGCTTTATTTTGAGTTTGAAGAGTTTGGAACTCTTATGAGGATTTTCTATTGAGAATCTCCTCTTCATCCGCACTTTCACCAAGCCACACGCTACATACGCAGAGATTTCTCTTTCCACACCAGAATTGCTTTTTGGAAACAAGGTTGTCAGTGTGTATTGGAATGCATGGATGGATGACAAGGGATACTTTTTGTCTGTAGAGTCGGATTAAACTTTTAAAGAATAGCCTCCGCTAATTCAATCTTTCGTCCATTTGGCCGAAATAATGTACCCCTTAAGATATATGGTTGGAAAATATGCCAAGAAAATCTGTAAAATAATACACTGGACATTGATTTTTGATCTTATCTATACTTTACAGTTAAATACTCTCCCTTGTGAGACTTTCCCACGAATAGTTTCCAAACGTTGCATTACTTTAAGTTGAACGATTTGCTGCTCTGCACTGCACTGCTGTGCCGCCACAACATAGCTATGTACAATTCGTGTTTGTGGTTTTGTGCTTTCCCTGAGTATTTTCCCTTTGGTTTTCTCTCACCGCCTTCAAATCCTCTTCAGAGAATTCGATTGTCCTAACGTCACCTTTCGTCGGATTATCCGCACGCAATGCACTACTACCCAAAGTTACACATCAAGACCGTACTGACAACCCCACAGTCAGCTACTCAATAATGCATTCACTCGGAATTGATTCGTCTTGCCAAATGTCTCTTGTTTCACTCAATTTCATTCCGATTTTTGGTCTTGCACTCTCCTCTGGGAAACCAATGGGAATTGGAAAGGATTTATGTGTCTGGATTCTACTGAAATGCTCAATACCTTTCAATTTTGAGCTCCAGACTTTCTCTTTGTTCAACGAATATAATTTAAAATTTATTTTATGTCTAGATGTGGACTTCAGGTTAAGTGCAATGTTTGGAAATACACTGGAATTTACTTGTTCAGTTTTCCTCAAAATTCAAATTAATTTGTCCAAGCTGATCAAAAAAATTTCGGTGTATGTGTGTTTGTCTGGCTGTGCATACTCGCGAGTGAGACTTGACTTAAATTGAGAGATCTCATTCACTTGAGCTACAGAGCCTTCATCTTTTCTTTTCTAATAAATCACACTGTCGTGTATTTGAATGGAGTCACTAACGCCCTTTTGTGCATGGTCTTTTTTATTGTACCGATTTTTTTTATTTCTCATTCTCTCTCTCTCGGCTGAAAGTGTTAAATGCGTTACTTGTAGTCTAGCGGCGGTGTTTCCTTTGATTCGATGGATTCAATTGAGGTTGTTGTGATTTGATGTTTGAGTGAAAGGAAGAATTAATCATAGTTGACATGAAGTGTAATTGCATAACTCTCTTGTAATTTTCTAATCAGGAAATAGCCTTCAGTCAAGTATGGGGCTCTCGACAGTCAGACCTTTGTTATTCATTCAGTTTGGAGAAGACAGAGAGACGGATTTCAACGATTTGCTTTCGTCTCCTAGCCTTTCAACATGGAGTTCATTTACAGAGACAAACATTCCGAATCCGGACAGAGCTTTTGTCATTGGTATGAAAATCAAAATGAATGATCTAATTGATACGTCAAGATTAAATACGACTTTACAACAATAATATTTTCACATAATATGGGCTCCATAATTGGATATGAATAAACAATACATATGATTATTGTATGAATCTTACGAATGTCATAAACATGCTGGATTTATTATATTTTGTATAGAAATCCCGTGGAAATCAGCAACAACAACAACAACCGAGTATCCCAGCCATTTCATCCCCTGAAGTGACGATAGCGCCGAGGTCGTCAACTGTCACAATGAGCAGTGGGTGCAGTTCGATGGTCACTCTGGAACCTGGAAGCCCACTATTTCGTATTCCACTGACTTTGAAGAAAAAACTTTGTCTTTGTTTGGATCCACCCAATCCGAATGGGAAAGATTGGAGGCTACTTGCCCATAAACTAGGGGTTGACAGGTTGGTTCATTGTTGTACCGTATTATCTCTAGCCCGAAAGAAAGTAATATATGTATGGATTTTGCAAGGAATTTTGTCGTGCCGTTGAAGAAAATATCCAACATTTAATTTCTGCGACTATGTATTGATTACAGATACACAAATTTTCTCTCGATGAAGTCAAGTCCAACTGAATATATTTTGGACTTATGGGATGTGAAGAATCGGAAGCCGGAAGCCGTGACGGATCTCCTGAATGCTCTTCGTCTCATGGAAAGAGGAGATGCTGTGGCCCTATTTGAAAAAGAAATGGGGCCTTGGATCTGAGCTAAGACTACAGAATAGAATCCTATTAAATTGAGCTAGGGACAATACAAATAATATGATGAGAAATATTTATAAAATGCGACGATCTCTTTAAATGTTGTTGGTGTTGCTTGAATGTGCATACAGATAATCAATTGAGTTGTTTTTGAATCGAATTAATCATTAAAGTTGAGTTGACAATTATTATGCTTAATAATGCAAAATGTGACTGTAATTTTAAGTAATGTGTGTTTACAATGAAAATGTACTTTATGATTCGGATAATCTTAAAATTATTGTTAGTATTCTGAAACTTTTGAAAATGGGCATGCATTTTGAGAAACCGAAAGGAGCAGGAGCAGCATTACTCGAAAGACAGAAAACTACACCAAGTGCCAATAGTTAATATGTTATGTAGATAATGAACACGAACACGATCGTAAAACTAACCAGCCAACTGTTTTCCTATTTAAAATTTTGTAGAGACATCTTGCATAAACTGCTAGCTTACATAGAATGTGAATAACTTGTAGAATGCCAAAATAAATTTAAAAGATGCATTTTGTACATACTTAATCATGGATTCGTGTGTGTATGTACGTATTTATAATGTGTAGAATATTTGTTGATTGAATGTTCAACTTCGTTAGATCCCCTATAGAATATAATTACTGCCGTGATGACTCGACTGGAGCAGTACGTACTGTACATTAATGTGTTCATTACTGTATAATATAGGATAATTAATACTCTCAGATTTTTTTTTCACGATGCTGAGTGATGAGCACAGTTATGACATCGGCTTATGGGTCATCCTCGCTTAGCAAAGTCTGAGAGTACACTATGGTATGTATTTAAGTTAAACCTGTTTGAATCAATGTGAAAGTTAAGGTTGAGAAAATTTTGTCAAATCAATCCAAGTGAAAACCCCGTGGCACCCTTTCTATTTGATTACCCTTTCTATATTCAAACACCCTTTGTCGTACCGGCCATTGCCATTGCCATTGCCATTTCCTTCGTCTGGTAAAAATTGTACACAGCTATTGCAATTTGAATATTAATCGTCTGTGAAGAAAACTAAGGAGCAACTTTCTATGGTGAAAGTGTTTCAGCAGTATGCACACCGAGTTCGTATTGTACAGAGAATGGCTTTAATACTGTAGAAGTGAGACGTTCGCATTGCGTTGCGGCGAATTATTCGAAACTATTATTAGTACGTACGTTAGCTTGTAAACTGCAGTGAAGGCAAGGCAAGTGAACAGTAGCCTCCTACTAATTTGTACAAAAGAAAGACCCAGTTATACCGTATACAGAGAAAGGGAACTTGTGATTAGGTTGTAACAAACGTATTTCGTTGTTCTTCATGAGCTATATTAGAAAATAAAATACTAAGCATTACTTAAATATTAATCTTCTTCAATAGCTGTGGATAGTTAAGTTTTTGTACATACATACAACTTATGTAAATAAATTGCGTAAATCAAATCCAGTATACTTGAGTAAAATTGTTTTATTTATTATGTTCTCAGTTCACGAGAAATACATTGGTCTTACGGAGAAAGCAGAATTGTATGAGCATAGTTCTGCAAAATTGGTCCCGCAAAAATGGTCGACGACGCGGCCTTATATTTTCTACCAATACAGTAAAGCAACTGTGACATGTTGCACTAATTTTTACAGGAAGTAACAGTGACTTGAAAATATCTGGCGATGTTTAGGAACATTAACTATGTACTGCCATTTGCAGCTTCCGTCATTGAGTCACCAGCTGTTTTATCG
>JAQGCB010000114.1:0-32047 GCA_034698835.1 Protaphorura tricampata
GCTTTGTGGCGGAGCCAAAATTTCATTTTTTTACATGTTAAATTCCCATCTTAAATACTGTGAATATGATTCTTTGCTGCAAGTGCAGTGCAAGTTTGAGTGCAAAATTTTTTGAATTATAAATTATAACATACATAGTAGTACTACTATGCCAAGAATGACAGAGGAAAAGAATGTAAAGTAGGAGCAGATTATTACACGTAAAAAGGAGTGTCATCGTCACATAATAACATTCGCATCCTCGTACGGATATTTGCCAATTTTTATAGTGAATTTTGTGAGGTTTTTTTGAGAGTATGGAGATACAGAATGAAAGCAGCCCATGCACCTGCAGTAATTATTGCTCAAGAATTAATTAATTTCTCTCACATGCATTTGCATATTATATTGGTGTTACATTGTACGAGGAATTAATCGTAATCGTTCGTACACAGTACGTACACATTTAGTCAACAACGTTACTTACTACACACATAAACAAACAAACACTTTACAAGAATTAAAATGGAACAACAAACAAGAAGAGGAGGAGGAGACGGTGTAGTATTTCCTAGTGGGAAAAAGCGGACAATGACTTCTAAGGTGACGACAAGTGTGACTGTCCTTGTCATCCTTGGAATGACAATTGTGAATATGATTCCTTTTTCTGATGCTCATGTCGGTCTCACATTTCCACCAGCAAGGAAATATGATTTGGACTTTTTGGACAGTGTGAGAACGAAACCACCATGTGGAATGCCGAAAGGTAAGAAGTACTGGCTGGTTCATGCTGTTTTTATCCAAAATGCAGCAATATGTACGGCAATAATTTTGTATGAATGAACTATACCCTAAATTTCAAGTAATTTTATGGCTTGTCGTTTTAAAACATGTACTCGTGTTTTTGAAACCGGAATATAGTGGTGGTGTGCTGATTCGCTGTTGAATTGTATGAATGAATGAAATTTGCAGGTTCATGTTACTACATGGTTCATCTGAGAATTAGTGGTTGCGTATTTTCTTTCTTGTAAGTCTGATTCTGATGATTCAGCAATTGGGTTTTACCATATGAATGATTCAGACATTTCTTAGAGTCAGATTTTACAATTTTGAAAAATATTTACACAAAAATCTGTATAAAAGTCGTCATAATTGTTTATTTTAAATTCTGAGTCATAGACCATAGCACAAGACAGTTGGGATAAGTTAGAAAATGTTATTCCTGTGATTCTCCAAGCAAAGCAGTTCAGTAAAAAATTATCAGAGTGCAGAATTCCAAGGCAGTGACTGATTGGTCAAATAAAAGAGTTTTGTGCATCTTAAGGCTTTCCGTATTTTATGAGGAACACTTTTAGGACAATTCCTTCACGAAACTTCCGAATTTGCTTACGGATGATTCTAAGCTATTGTCTAGTCAATAACAGGATTCCAATTCCAATGGATCATAAAAATAAACTTGTTTTCCCGTTTCTTATATTTACCTTTCACAAGCCGGCTTTTCCTCGTCAATGTGTCGGGGAAGCCAAATTGTCCGTTCCGAATGTATCTATTTTTATGAGTTTTGTTTAGCTTTTAAATTTAACGCCCATTTTGTATTGGTATAACAATTGACACTACTTTTGGCCTAAGTTTCCTTCAAATCAACAATTACAATTTTAAGATAATCGGGTTTTACTTGAAACTTTGATTAGATTGTATTACCCAGAAACGAACATATGATCATGCCCTTAAATGTACCATCTTCAAAGAATTTTAATATCACCCGATTTTATTCGGCTCATGAGTTGGATGGGATTTGGTTTTCTTTCGGAATTGGATGCACCAACTGTTGAAACGGTGTGGTTTGTATTGTCAATGTTTGTAGACTATGTACATATGCAAGGACATTAAATAGTTTGATCACGAAAATCATCAATGGAAAAGAGATGACATTTTCGCATTTTACTCGCATAACATATTCGAGGAAGGATGGATCTATTTTCTGTTTAGATTAATTTTATGTATTCTGTGGAAACTGAATGTCTTTGAATTGCGTCACTTGAAGAAAAATACGTTTTCCGTTGATCCATATTAAAAACAAAGTCAACGAACTTCCTCCGATGTTACCCGTATTCTTACAAGGATTTTGCAAACATGCAGCGAAGGAGATAAAAAATCATTACCGCACATTGATAACTAAATGACCTATCTAATTAATTTTCTTTGGTGCTGATTGTCTACTTACTTATGAATGAATTAAAAACCGCTTCTTCATTGGCAGAACCCCCATTCCTGATCTACTAGCATTTTATTTCAATAAATTCTCAATAAAAACCAAGTCATTAAATAATGCACGCACGCAACCTGTAAAGAAAAGTTCGAGACGAGCAGAGCAGAAGCATGGAATAAATTGTCTTTTGTTGTATCAAGTTCAATTCAGGTCATGGGTCACGGCTGGGCTGGTAAAAACAACAGGGAAATAAAAAGTGACATTTTCCACGATCTTTTACACCAAACTAACCCAAACTGGTGATGTGCTATGCGGTTTTGCACATTTTGATGTTGTCTACACAGATTTATTGGCAATCTTAGAGATAAAACGTAAATATATGTATGTAATGGTTTATCCACATGGGTCAGAGAGTCAGATGTTGAATCTCGTACATATTTTGGAAACCTGGGAACCTGGCTGCGTTTTCAAACCTATCTGTCAGTTTTTGACTGCAAGAAGGAAACGAGTTTTTATGACATGACGAAAAATGACTGACCAGTGCCAGTACCAGTAGTACTGGTTAGTTCGACCAGACCATGCATCCCAGGCATGCATGGTAAGTAAATATTAAGATGGGTTTGCTCAAGTGCATGCATTCAAGATGTACAGCTAGAGTTGTATTATTTTCTCAATTGTTGCATAACGGGTCAAGTGACATAAATATTACGTTAAAACTTGAAAGAGTCAAGTCCAAGTTGAAGATGACGTTGAAGATGAAGGGGGTAAGATTTCTGGAGGTTATTGTATCCCACGTTAGGCTGGGCACATTATCTTAGCTACACAGATTGCATTGTAAATCCAAAGTCGTGAAAGTGTTATAGACAACGCCTAAAATCCGGTAATCCCATATTGATTTTAAATTTTTTTATGCCATTTCCAATTTTGTGTAAAGTGTAAATGTTAATTTTACACAAGTTTGAAAAATCAGCAAGTTAAATATAAGTTTGCTGGTTGTAATTGAAGAGGCTATCTGATACTTGAAGCTTTCCTTACTACTAGGGGTACCACCTTACCAACACCGAATAAAAAGTGAACAAATGCGTCTGTACAAAAATATGCGATGCATGGCTGATCTGACCGTTGAATTTCAGTCATTTTCAGTTAGTGTACGTCTGTAGTAGTTTATGCAAAATATTTTACCAGGAGGAAGCAGCCCAATATCACATAGCCAGGCAGGTGCCAGGTGTCTATATAATATTGTCTGATTACAAAATGTGCCTGTAACAGACATATTCTGATCTGATATGAACTCAAAATCTTAAGCACGCACAATTGCACCTAAAATCTTGTTAGGGATGACCAAAGGAGGGTAAGGCATGGCTTTGGATTGTTGAAAAAGACCTGATGGGCAAGCTTATGGAGGAAGATGACGTTGACGGCAATTATCTTTTACCTTAGGAATTAATCCTTCGCTTCGGCCTCGCATTATTGCGGGACTGACTGACTCCTGCACTGAATTGCAATTGCTTACTTAATGAATTTCTTGTGTTCAGTTCAGTCAGCTCAGAGTTGACCTCAAGTTAGTATAAAGGGGGGATTATAGTTCCTCTCATGGTTTTACGGCCTTGAACTTTGTTTAACTTTAGAAGTTGGCCTCATGTCTTGAGCAGAATTTGTATTGGTCTTAAATCAAAAATTAAAATCAAATGTGGTCACCACAAGGATTTACCACTATAATCTATGTCCAATTGTTAGAAAATGGTCTCTCATATACAGTGAGGCTTTTTCCTATAACCACCTGGCTTAGACGACCGGGTTTTGTGGGAACGTATTATCCCTTTTAAGGCGTGACCAGTCGTATGTCCTGCATAACAGAAAATGTGACTAAATTTTTTTGAGCGACAGTTAATTTTGTTCCAGGAAATTTAATTTGTATTTATAGCATTATAGTTTAATGAATAATTTATTGTTACACATTAAAACTCCCCAAGTCCCAGTTCTTTATTGACATTTCAAGGCAACCGAACCAATCACCACGCTTGAACGGTTAAATTTTTTTCATCATCAAACAATGCATGGCATGATCTTTGGCTTCTCGCATTAATCTCGGCCGACTCAGTGGCTCACTCATTCACTGCAGTGCGCAGTGTAGTGCAAATACTTAAAAAAATGTAGTGTTAGAAAATTTAATAAAAAAATGGTTAGGTGCAACCATGGAATTCCTTGTACTCGTACCTGTACGTAATTTGGTTGGAATGTTGTTTGATTCTTACATTGGATTACAGCAGCATTAAACAAAAGGACGATTTATGGTCAAATAGGTACATGAAGGCTTGCAAATTGCAAAAACATTAACAGAATCGCTTGAGCAGTGCATTGCCATAATGACCTGTAAACTTTTTATTAGACTTTTTGACTCTAAGGAAAAGCACCTGCGGCTGTGATACACGTGCTAGTGCTGAAGTCGTAGACACTCACGTATTGACAAAAAAAAATACCATAAATCACAAATTATCTACTTTTTTATGTTTTTTTATAAAGGTTAGACAGACAAATAGACAGCAGCAGACGCTTGCTCCTGCTAACCTTATTTTACTAGTCAGGAATATAATGGTTTTCTAAAGGTCGTGTCGTGAAGGGAAGTTAAAATGGTTTCATTTGAGTGACGAATTGGGCCAAAAATGAGAAAAGTGAAGTGAATTGCGGCGTGTAGTCAAGATTCAAAGAAATGGTTGACCGACTCCACCAACGTAAACTAAAAGCATGGTCGCGGTGTGTTGGCGGTACAATTGGCGGGCTTTGTACAATTGGTAGAAGTACAATTGAAAAATAGTTAAAACAATGAGGGTCTTTTGGTACATATTTAGGTGGAGACAAATTATATGAAATAAATTGTTTCAGTCCACGCAAATTTTCAGACCATATACGCAAGAGTCGTGGAGCTCATATTGATACATGTGCATAAATCTTATAAAATCTAAGGCATTTTTTCGTAAACACTTTTTTTTAAATTGAAAGCAATTTCTCTGCACTGCCACAAACTTTCTGATTTCCGGTCATCCTTCCACTCATTCGACTGCAAAGATTAACATGAACTTGAGTTTAAATGACATGTAATTTTTCAATCTTCTTGTAAACACTTTCCGCATTCATCCATCTGTTATTTTAATAATTTTATATATAGTTTTTTTACCACAACTTTACTTTACTTCCTTTCCACGGACGAGGAGACGTGAACGTGACATTAGAATAGTCGACCTTCACGAATCTCTCAACATAAAAACCACCTTGTTGTTCTTTCCAAAATAATTACAAAATAGACTTGGTTGAGTCATAATACTTAATACACCGCACCGTCGACCATTTAAAGAAAGTTGATGCCAGCTGCGTACATTACATTTACTCTGCAGGTGGAGATGTTTTTTTTACAAGGAAACTATTCTTTGGGTAAAATTCAGATGTGACCGAATTTCGGTAGAATGAATTTTTGCTTATTGCTTTAAACGTCTAAACCTTTGCATTGTATTGAAAGCATACTCTGAACATACCTCCGCAGAATTATCGATGTATGTATAAATAAGTTTGACAGGTGAGACGGGTTCCTTGTTAGTCATAAAAAATTAATGGGTATGTAATGTAACGCTCAAAAAATTGTTCCTGGATTACACATCCACATTACTTTCATCTGACACTGCCATTGTTAGTTTTAAGGTTGATAGTGCTAATAAATAAATTAGAAAGAGTCCTGTCGTGGGCGTCGTCATGCGGCATTTTCTTGCCCTGACCCTGAGAAATGGCAGCGACATGATTTGTTACATTACAATCTTATTATGAACCATGCCGTGCATGCAATACGAATACGTAGAGAGCCTCAAGGTATTTGCAATAATAAGATGACTAATTGTAGTGTGTGTTTTAACATTTTAAACTTGCATTTTCAGTTCACTATTTATTCAATTGTTTTCTGGTTGTTACCACAAATGACAACTATATCCTGGTGTGTTCGTACTGTACTGGGATGGAGTACCGCGCACAGAAATTACTTAGAATTTGTCAATGACTTATTATTTAAATAGATACAAATGTCACGTCATGGGGTCGTGTTGGGCTAAACGCAACGAACACTTATCGAGAAAACTAATAGTTTTCACAGAGTAATTAGTTTATGTGGAAATGTTGACAAAATGTCAAAAAAAATTGAGATTCTGTGTAAGCACTATTTATGGCTAAAGCGCTGAATAACTGACGAAGACCCTTACAGACACAGACCAAAGAAAAAGTTTAATTTTTTTTGTGTTGGTCTGCGTGGTCCCTATTTATTAGGTCTTCCGACCTATCAAAATTTTATTGTACTTTGTGTAGCTTTTCTGACTGAGTTATGAAAGTTGCCAATTATGGCAAGCGTTACAAATTACGATGTTGAGTCGCACTGTTGAGTCTTTGATGAGTTTAACATTGTATTCGCATTAGGTTTTATTTTCGATGGTCATTAACAACTTTACAACAAGTGCAAATTTAATGTAATAAAAATTTTGGAAAAAAGAGAGGTGAAAACGGAATAGAAAGAATTTTTCGAAGCGAGCAAAGCAAAAGCAATTCTGGCAGCGCAGCGCGGTCGTGATTATTGTTATGGTTTGGTAATATTCTTTTTTCATGTTAAAAAAAGTTCAGGAACAAAACAATAAATAGACAGACAAGACAGTGAATGTCCTTCCTATTCGTGTGACTGCGACTGCGGTGTTGAAAACATGTAATTTTGAGGCAATAAATAATCATGCTTACAGTTTTTTTTTACTCTCTTGAATCTGGTTTTCTTATTTGGACAATTGACAGAAATCGAAAGCACAATAATCATAATGTCGCAGTTGCTACATTGAGGTTTTGTCTGTGATCTGTTGTTACGAATTCATTATTACAAGAAAATACAGAATTCTTTTTGACTGTGGTTTGGCTATAAATAATTATTGTCCAATTTTATTTTATGAGTTTGTTGTTATTTTCCAAATAAATGTGAAAGCATTCGGCCTGGCTCGAACCAACCAAGTGGACTTAACCAAAATCACTGTCTTATTTTGGTAGTTTTACACAGGAATTTGTACGAGTTTCGCTGCTATAGTATGTCTACATATTTTTCACGTGGACATGGCAATTTGTAAATATCGAACATGCAATTCTTGCCTAAAACTCATGATTTACATTTTAAATGTGTAGAATTGTTACAAAAAAGAAATGGATCCATCTTCAAATATTTTAAACGCTTTATTTTGAATTGAGATTCCAGTGGTAAAAATTGTGAGCTTATTTTTGGAAAAATACATTAAACCTAAATATAAATAACTTTCTAGCCCCTCTTGAGATGAGTCGACGAGTGACCACAAAAAATGGGGGAGAAAAGTAGAACAAATAACTGTGAGCATTTATCATATCAAAAGTATGAATCAACGGAGAGTTCTTTCATTTGATGATGAGAAATGAAGAAGTATTCAAAGACGCGGTCGAGTTGTGCCAAATCTTTTGTATGAAACTATTTATAAAGTAGGTAGTCATTTTTTTAGGATGCGCGATGCTTTAGAAATACTGAAACAGATAATAATAATAAGAATACAGTAATGCGGACGCATTGCACTGCATTGCATATTGTATTGCTGACTGCCGTGTAAATTGCATAGATTTTTGGCATCTTTTAGCCATTACTTGTATATAACATGTCCATGTCACGGGCAAGTGGTCAAACAAGAGAAAGGTCATTTTGATACTATTTTTGACCAAATTACTTTGTCAAGGGTGCTATAGTCCACGTATCGACATCATTTTCTACTGTGGGGGTTAAAGAATGTAGTAAAAAATGTTGGAACACTAAAAATCTACATAAGACCCCTCGCCTGCAACAGTTCAAATTTTCTGCACTAGTGTTGAAGAACACAGATAATAATATTAAATATTAAAAAGGAACAGATTGAATGAATGGATGAAGTGTGAAAATATTTTATTATTAATCCAACCATGATGTTGGATGGAACATAGCCTAAGATAGATTACTCAGTTTAATTATATATGTAGTTTGAGTCCTACGGGTGTTCATTCCCCACACACGGTGGGACTGTGGGACTAAAAAAATTAATGACTTTTCAATTCGAATTTGGTCTTTCATTTCAGGGTCCATCAAGACGAGTCTGGTTTCTGGCTCTACAATCAATGTGACATGGCACTTGTCTTATCCTCATCAGGTAAAATTGACTTCAAGCATTTTGTTACATCATCTTAATTTCAAATTACAAAAGGATACGAGGGTGGGGGGTCGTGGTCAGTCTGACAGACCAAATAGGAATGAATGTACATTTGGTCGATGAAAACTGACGAAAGGAGCCCGTGACAGTAAAATATTAACACGAAATACGAAAATGTCGTTTTGTTCTTGGAGCTACCATTCTATCACCCACTTTTTCTATATTTTCATACGTAAATTCGTTCAAAATAATTTGACTTACTTTCAATATTATTATTTGATAGTTTTATTAAGCATTTATGCAATAAACATTTCAAAATACCCTACATCCGATACTATTTCATGGCGTGCCCATATATTCCCTACTTTCTCCGAAGAAAGCACTCGTCACTTTCAATTTCAAGTGTCGTTCGTTTCGTGTCCCATTTCCATGCAATAATTAGCCCGGATTCTTCATTCCACGCTACAATTCTGAACTTTTTGCCTTCATCAAAAATGAATTCTTCGATGGAACATAAACCTAAATTAAATTGGGAATAATCCGGTCAGACATCAGCAAAGTTCGATGAACTCCCACCCACTCATTTTCTCTTTTCATTTTCTGGAACAACTTTCAATCGATGACAATAGCCGGCTGACTGTAAAACCATAGCCAATTACATCAACCTAGTAGTCTGTCTACCTGACACTGTGATAAAGTAATTATCGTGTCCCCGATATTTTCGCCATTTGATTTTACCTAAGTATTCCATTGATTCTTACAATAAAAAAATAGCCCATGACTCTTGCAAGCCCCCATTGTATTGTATTGTACTCAATTTTTAACGGCTAATACCGAATGACAGGTTAAATTACGTTTAGTAGTAGTAATGTCGCTGTTCGTTTTCTCATACCGTACCGTGGGTTTGGTTCCCTGTCATTATCCATTTACCCTTTTGAATTTGAATAGAATAAAAAAATCTCTCTTGTAATGCTAACTTTTATGTAATGCTTATTAAAGGGTGGCTACCGCCTGGAAATGATGGACAGTCAAGAGAGACAAGTGTTGGACTTGACACCCAAGAAAGGCAAGGAGGAGTTCATCAATGAGGATCCAACGTGAGTCATTATTATTATTATTATTTTTTATCGGTTAACCGTGCATAAATAAATTAACTTGTATTTTTTTCGGTCACGGATATTCCTTGCATTGCAAGCATTGCATTGTATAGAATTTGCAGACTCTTTTATTTGGGGTTTGTCGATACTCCCACTCACAGTCAGCTCGAATTCAGTATCGGTGTATTTTGAACTGCCTGCATTTCGTTTATTCATGAATCCTCCTGTCACTCCTGTGTATGTGTCACGGGCAAGAATATAAACCCGGGATGAGACTGGCCAAGAAATAAATTTGCATGTAGAAAGCTATTACGTCCCCAAAGTATTATAGCTGGCGAGTATCAAAAATTTGAGAGATCAACAAATTCGCTACGATCGATATCATAAGGGCGTTTGGCTCCTCGGACGATCCGGCTTCCGGCCTTTTTCCAGAGACATATCCACTTATAGTGCCTTCTGATTCCAGAGCATAATATTTGTAGGGTGGTTCGGATCGATGCCCTCCTTGATTGGCCTATTGTGCCATACATTTGTTGTGCTTCCAAACCAAATATTAACGTTGTTATGTGCCATGTGTGCTTGACCGAAGGAAAGTGAACGAACCCGGGTCGCTCGCAAGGCGTGGGTTGAATTTGCGACTTTTGGTTACATAAGAAATCCGAACTGGAACACTTTAGTTGACAATTGTCGTGTCAACCTGAAAATAGAACACTTTTACTTTTCCTTGCTATTGCATTAGGAATTTCAGACTGGGCCGGGCACGACACAACTTTAATGTAGTTGACCCAATATTCTCTGCATACCTTTTGTCGCGTGTAGCACGATGGCAATGGCATGGCACGGCACGCTTTTGATTTACCATTCGGTTAGGTCATCAGGGCTCTCCTTCTTTCCTGCTCCGGTTTCATTTTCATTCGATGAATAATTTCTTAGGTAGTTTTACTTTTAAATTGGATTTGTACGTACTTTCGTTAGCAGAATTGAGTTAAAATAGACTTACGATTAGCCGCATAATGATGAGTTACCTTTGGTTTTGAAATTTCACTCTAAACTCGGACACTATGGGCACTAGAATTCAAGTGACCTGTAAAATGTATAGCCAACTCAATTCCGAATATAAGTTGTATGAATTGATAAAAAATATGTTATTGTACAAGCAGTTAGTATTTTCCCTTTATTCCGGAATACATCCATTCAATACTTGAGAGATAGACAAGACTATTCGGCCCAGTAATTATACTTTGCGTAGTAGAGAGGGAAAAACCCTTAGAAGAAAACCAGGAGTGATGGAATTTGTCACGTGATACGATAAAATAATTAAATATCCAAATTCACTAATGATCTTCTGTGCTAAAGTGTCATGAGAGGGCACCTGTAAGTTTAAATCTTTAGTCATCAACATTCCTAAATTGTCAACAGGTTTACAGTGATTGATTTTGGAATAAGTAGTTAATAGACTGCAATAACTAATCTACAAAGTTATTTCAAAACAGGAAGATCTCAGACTACTCATCCATTTATATGATTCAGCTTGAGAGGCGAATTTAATACTCATTATTAGAAAGCTGACTCAGAATTTAATCACTACACCGAAATAATTAAAGAGACAAGAAATCAGTGGACAAGTGAGTGCGTATCACATTGTACGATGTACATACATACATGTTCGCAATAATTGAATCGCCTGTACGCAAAAATACGAATTGAATACAACTGGATGAATGAGTCATGTCATAATGTCAAGTCAATTGTTGAAGACTCCATTCAAAGAATTCGCTGCTGTCTCAATTTCAAAATTACTCAATAGTAGCCCACCACTACCACTACCACTACATTCTATTCACTTTTATATTGTTCCTTTGGTCATACATATCTGACCCAAGGTGAAAATTAACAATGGCGATAATAATAATAAGTGTAACTTTAAAGATAGCTGTTAGCGTTAGCATCGCCTCATTGCACTACAATTTTACAGTATTACCTCACGTCACTTCCCACCCTTTAAGTTTAAAGACATTTTTTTTTCTCCTTCATTAATTTTTATTTCTCAGTTTAATGTGAGTGAGTTAAATGTTACCAAATCATTCACTCCACCCTCCATTTTCACTTCCAGTTTGTGTTCACATTCACATTCTCATTCACTTTGGTAATAATAATATAATGGGCAGACGCGACCGGCTGAGTCAGATTAAACAGTAAAATTGTACTTGATAATGCGCAATCACCGGGGAATCCTGAACACATTAAATACTCATATTAAGGATATACTTCTTTAGGTTTTATAGCATCCGTGAGATTCGGCTGAGATTTATCAGCACTTCCAGAATTTTATCTCTGAAATATCTGAAATCCGAATCTATTTAATTCTATGCATTGAGGATTAAGCAGGGGTCCAGTATTAAAGAAAATCTCCAATTATTCATATAAAAATTAATGGTATACTTCTGTAATTCTCAACTTTAGCAGTTTCACAATCCGAATAGTCCAATAATCATTAAAATTCATAAGACATTGTTGTCTCGTTCGTTGAGTTTGACGGACTGTGTCCAAATTTTATTCCAATATAAAATCTTGCATATAAATTATTCCGTATGAACGAGTTAGAATTGAATTTGCATAAACAAGTACATTTCTGACCCTAATAAAATAATTGGAACGACTGGTGTTTACATACTGTACAAGTTGCACAATAATAATATCGAATAAATACGTATGATTCTCACCACGTGCATTTGTACGTACGAACGCACAATTTGGCACTTGTTGTCATTTTGTTTCATGCCTGATATCTCTAATCATTATGCTATGCTACACCTCATTGTTTTTTACTAGAGTGTTGGCAGCGTTTAATTTCCAATTATGTTTTTCTGGTATGTTTTATAAGGGCTTCGATACGCCCACACCCACAACAGAACAGAAAATACAACAACGACAACAATACCGCACTCGCCCACAATACCTGTAGTCGCAGTCGCAGTCTAACAAAAAGTGCACCAAATTGCAGTATTACAGTGCACTATGTTTGTATTTACATTTTATTCTTTTCTGTCATTCAATTCAGTACGAATGAAAATATTGCACAACTCAATTCAGACAAGATTATTTTCCAGGAAAGGAAATGTAGGTCAGAGAAATGACTGCTATTGTAAAAATTTGCTTCAAGGGTTCCAAATATCTTTCGCAGTATCTTCGGTGGAATCATATGTTTGGAATTTAAACTGAACTCATCTTCTGAGGCGTTTGACCGTTTGAGCTGTGATTAATGAGATAATGAACCTATATGAACTCTGAACCCGGACTATCGGTTTGTGTATATGTCTATTTCTCCAGATTTCTTAAGATTAGAAAATTGTAAAATTGCGTGAGTAAAACAATACGCACGCAAATAAAGCGAACTGAAACTAGACACGCATTCAATTATTTCTTGACATGTACAATAAAACCATGTCATTTCCTGACCTGACTGCACGAAGTAATCATGATGAACACAAAACAACATTTTGAGTTGAATTTAAGAAGAAATTTGCAATGCAATGTAATGCAGGAAACTCCTAAGATTCAAATAAATATTTAATACCGGAATACACACCATGAGCCAAATTTTTAAATTGCACTTTTCTTTACATTTCCAGGGCTCAATGGTACGCTGTGAAACTTCCTCCGAATTTCGTTTGTGAAGACTGTACGGTACGGTTACTACGACAAGCTTCAGAGTGGTCAGGGCAATACCGATTTTGGTCATGTGCTGATGTGGATATTGTGGAACAAAGTAAATACAAGGAAACGTGTTCAAGTCACGGGAAACCAATTGCTGGGCGATGCATTTGTCACAAGGGTAATGTTCTCTCTAATTTTTGTGGTTATCTGTATCAGATTAGGAACTGGCCCGTGTAATATTTTTACGGAAAATATTCTTAACCTTATTTCTCTAATGTTATTATAGGATTTTGGGGTAACCGGTGTCAATACGAAGATGAGTGTGACACAGAATCCGAGTGTAGTGGAGGAAATGGTAAATGTATTGACCTGGGTGGAACAGCTCTTCCAAAGAAGCAATGTTTCTGTAATCCCGGATTTCATGGAGAGAAATGTGCCAAGAGAAATACTGTTAAACTCCCAGGACCAAAGAAACCATTGGATGTATCGCAACACAAGAAACGCGTACTTTCGGATCGAATGAATCTGTATTACAAGGTAAGATTACTTCAGGTGGACCAGAAATATCCCGAACATTTTGATAATAAATTTTATGCATTTTTGTATTTTAGGTCATCCCGAATGCTAAGGAAGAGAACAAAGAAATCGAGTTCATTTTGGAAATCCAAGGAACGTCTTACGGTGCAATTGGTTGGCGCCCGGCCTCATTCACGAAGAAATGTCAGCGGTGGCCATTCATCGCTAACTCTACTGAGAATCGACAAGGGAAAAACGCGAAACTCCAAATCCCTGTTTCGTAAGTCTCTAATTTTGTACATTTTGTTCCAGAAATGTTTTCGAGCTTTCTGATTAAAAGTTATGTCTTTATTTCCAGGGAACCAAAACCAGAAGGTGAACCAACACCTGAAGGTAAGGCAGATAAAGAACCAAAGGCTGAAGGTGAGCCCGAAACTGTACCTGAGGGTGAACCAAAGTCCGATTCAGAACCGGAGCCGGAATCTAGTAAGAAGTCTAAATCTCATGATTCCGACCACGCCCATGCCGAACCGGAGAGTGAAGCGGAGCCGAAAGCTGAACCAAAGTCCGACAGTGAACCGGAACCGAAAGCTGAGGGTGAACCCAAGTCAGAGTCCGAACCCAAGGCGAAATCGGAAAATAGTCAAGCCGAACCGGAGCCTGAGGGTGAACCTACATCTGAACCGAAACCAGAGGGTGAACCCGAACCGACATCAGGTACGAGATCGCACAGATCGCACTCCTGCTAGGGTTTCTCGTGTAAAAATCCAATGATACCCATAATACAGTACTTTCCACTTCAATGAAATCACAAATTATTTCAAAAATGTACAGAACCAGCCGCAGAACCGGAAACAACAACAGAGAAACCGAAAACCAATGCTGGAAAGCTCAAGGCAAAATTGAGGTCGAATAAAGTGCCTGATGAAATCTCTGTCCAAACACCTGGACTTTATGTGACGCGTTCAGGCAGACACCAACGCTCACCACTCCCTGAGGATGGAAAAGCAGAACCTGGTACTAGACTGAATTTATTTGTAGTGGTAAATGATTATAGCTAAATAATATCTTTGTATCATTGACCAGAACCCGAAGGTAAACCGGAAGGCTCTAGTGAGCCAGAGCCGGAGGCAAAACCCGAGGGATCAAGTGAACCAGAACCCGAAGGAAAACCGGAAGGATCCAGTGAGCCGGAACCGGAAGGGAAACCAGAGGGAAAACCGGAACCTGAAGGGGAAGCAGCCGCTGAATCAGAACCCGAGCCGGAATCATCAGGAACATCAGAAGCCCATCCAAGCGAAAGCTCACTAGAACCTCACCAGGTAATTGCTTGAATTATTCGACCATTCAAATTTTTCTGGAGCTTTTTAACAATAATTCTTGTACATTTAGTGGGTGCCAAGGGCTGATTTCCATGCCATGGACTGTATCGATTTAATCATGGGTGGAGCCAGAGGTCCACTTTCCAGGATTCGTGACTATTATACTCGTGATCGTTCAACCCCAAGATTGGATACGTAAGTGGCCATAAACGTTCCATAATTTTCAACCTAAAAAAGTAACAATGGTTAACAATTGAAATCAATCAAATTTTTTTTATGAAAATTACAGTTTCTGGGGTGGAAAAGACGACATAACTTCGTCGACTGGTTGGGAAGAAGGAAATAAGACAATTTTAATATTTCGACGGAAAATCCGTTCAACTGATGGACCAGATCATTCGTTGGACAGTGGACCAATGCATGTGATTTGGGCTAGGGGTCAAGAGCCCGGCGACTATGTTCATCGTCCGAAATCTGGATTGGAAGCTGCAAATAAAACCATGTCCGCCTTTTACGCTCCAGATGAAATTAAATATCATGGTCATGGTGCACAACGTGGAGTCACTTCTATCGATTTCCTTGAAAAACCACGTATGCATTAACAATATCAATCGAAATATGTCGAATATATCCGTAATAAAAAATCTGACTTAATATTATTTTGATGTTACAGCTAAAGATGAAAAGACTAAAGCTAAAAATGCTGAGAATTGTGAGGACAGTTGGCGACACCCTGCAAGTTGCTCAAATGATGACCCAGCTCTACCCTGTACTTACTTGGCCAAATGGCGATACCTCCCACAATCCGACTCTGTAAAGTTTACTATTGAAACGAGAAAACCTGACAGATGGACTGGTATTGGATTTGGCGATAGTCCACAAATGAGAAATTCTGATGCGATTCTTGGTTGGGTCAGTCCAAATGGGCAGTATTTCGTTATGGATGTTTTCATGAATTCTTATCAACCCCCTGTGCTGGATTCGCAGCAGGTAATACGAGAAAATATTTATATTTTACGATACACAGGGTATCCCAAAAGTAACTGTCTTTTTGAACGCAGAAACCGGGTTACTTTTGGGCCACCCTGCATATTAAGCGGTATGTGAATAGGACCTGACTATAATTACCATTGTCTTGATCTTATTTTTAGGATATCAGAAACGAAACTGGGACATTCGTAGATGGCCTCGTCACCCTGTCCTTCATTAGACCAATCGTCTCTTCAGACCCAAAGGATGTGTCACTCGACACTTGCAAATTCTTTTTGTTTCCTGTTGAAGGTGGACCATATAAACCAGTGTCTAAGAAAATTACTCAACACGACAAAACTCCAATCATTTCCGCCGAAAAAGTTTGTATATCTCGAACATGCCGACCGAAAGTTGTTAGAAAACCAGCCGAGATAAGTTATGCTTTCGACATCAAATTAACTGGCGGATTTGCGGAAGGTTGGGAAGTTCCTAAGGCTGGAACTAATGAGTTTAATGAATGGGGAAAGAGACTCAAAGGTGGACTTGAAACTGAACTGAAGAAAGTTGACGGATTTACCAGCCTCTCACTCAAAGACATTAAGAGGTGACCTATCAATATCCCAACTTTATAAAATAATTTAGAGAAAAATTTTAAGGCAATTATTTCCTCGTCATTACAGGGTTGGAAATGAAGCCTTAGCCAAGATGGAGTTGATGGTTAAACCGAATACTGAGTTAGCGGCCAAAAGCCGTGTTGAGCGAGCAATTAAAGACTCAATAGCTACCGGACGAGCTGGAGCCCTTCAAGTTGATCCAAATTATTTGGAATTGAGTGCCCCTCAGGCACGAGCTGCATTGGGAGGTGATGCTGATCTCCTTGAAGAATCATCTGATAGCATTATTGGACCCAGACTATGGATTGTAATTGGATGTGTGGCTGCTCTGATTGTCTTGGCCCTTATTCAAGCTGCCCTTACAATTTACAAGACTTCTGGGAAAGCTTCTTCCCACAAGGTACGTCAATATCAGTATTTACTCGTCTAAAATCTTGTAAATTTTGTATTGATCTCAAATGTGCTATATATGAAAACAATTTAACATTTCAATCTAACCTCTTGTATTGTAATTCAATTGTGTATTGTACATGAACTTACTAGAATTCATTTTTTTAAATCGGTTAAAGGTGAATCCAAATGTGATGCCAGATGCTTAAAAAAACTAAATCCTATTAACTAATCCGCTGACATCAAAATTCGTACCTTCTATTTGAACTGTCTTTGTGTAAGATTTGAATCTTCTTCGGTTCTTTAAATATTTCGCACTACTCGCACTCTGCACGCATGTACACTTTTTGCATTAATATTCTTGAATTGTCTCAGACTTTGGTTACTATTATGGAATAGATTAGATAAAAAAAAACAATTGATTCTTGCAATCTTTTCAAATTATCGTCAAGTTATTTTGTGGGTTAATTGCTTACCTCAAAAATAAATCACCTCCATGATCCACCCTACAGAACTTTAAATCGTACCACTTAATTTTCGAAATAAGAAAATTCAAATTCGGTTTTTAAGACAACAGTATTAAAATTTGAAAAATTAATTTGACACTAATTTTTCAAATCATTTTGACTTATTTCACAGGTAGTTCTTTTAAAAAATAATATTGAACCAAGTACATATGTTTTGAAGCTATTCTCTGAGAAAATGTGGGAGGAAGGAGTACTACGTACTTTACATATTGCCTTGACTTCACTGCCTTCCTTTAATAAAAGAATATGTACAAACTACACATTTTTGTACCAAAAGTTTCCACTGCTTCATTGTGACTGCCGAAAAAATATAGTCTGATTTTCGAAGTGGTCCCATTATGATACTTGACAAATTCAAACAACTACAAAATGCTTTCACACTTTTATCTAACTCTCACCTAATTAGAATATTGCAACTAATCACACACATACCTGTCACATAGTCACAAATTCAAATGATCTGGTAATTATATTCCAGGGCTCTCCTTCAACTCACTCTGGGATGGCATGGCGTGATTACTCTGAAACAAACTATGGTTACGATGCTTATGATGAGAAAGGTTATGCTGGGGGGAATTCCATGCCCCTGACGGCCACTCCAACTCATCATGCACCCAATCATCATTACAATGGAGGTCATCATGCCCATTCTCTTTCCCGTGGAGTCGGTGGACCATCGTCACACCAGCACATTACAAATATGTCACTCCCCCGCCCCCAGTCACAGTCCAGGACTCCACGTCATAGTAATCACAGTAATGGAAATGGTCATAGTTCATACGGGAGCAATGGGGGTGTCCCTGTTCCAAGCCATAACCCAGACTTTTATTTCATGCCGTCTCAGAGGAAATACTCTGGGGAAGTCGTCAGAGTCTACGTTGACCATAATAACAAAAGATGAGACCATAAATTGACCAACGAATTAAAAATAAATATGCACACAACGAACTTAAAAATACATACATAATTTACAACGAACTCACTTGCAAAAAACAATCAAAAGCTTAAATTTTAGTAGAGAGTGACGATTTGTATGTAAAGAAAGACGAGAGACGACAATTACGATTGACTTCAATTGTTGCTTAAGAATTATAAAATGACGAGCTAGTGCCTGCAGATGCAGATTGTGACGACCTCGTTGCTTTCAACCAAATCAAACCGTCCAGACAAAATTAATTTACTAAAAAATCCCCCCTTTTATATTAAGAGGTCGTCTGAGATGATGATGTACGTATGTGAGAATGAAAAATGTTAGAAAATAAATTTTGTAGTCGTACAAAAGAATGGATTGTTGGATTTTTGTAATTTATTTCATACGTAATTTCGCATGCTGTGATGTCTCTGGCGCACAACCTCATTGTTAAGATCATTCACAACCCAAAGAGTAAATCCACGGTACAAGACGTAGACCAAAATCGGAAGCAATTTATAATTGTACAGTATTACAAAAAATGCTGAAATAACATACGGAGCAAGAATGGCGAAGTGGAGGAGAGACCAGAACAGAAGCTTGATAGAACTTCTCTGTAACCAAATAAATCAGAGTAATAATTTTCACGCGAATTTTTTTATCCTTTGAGGTGCGGGCAGAATACAAATAAGAATTACTTGTTTGAAGCCGAGGTACAAAAGAATGGTCAATGACAACCACACACCAGCCAATCCAACTACAAAAATATTAGCGTATATTAATGGAGTTTCCACTTTGCACAGACTACGATTTATTAAAAGAATCACTTACTATATCCAAGAATGAGAAATAGTCCTAATTCATGAGCGGTAACATTAATTCCAATGTGTAGCATCCAATAATCATAATATTCTTTCCGGAAAGTACAATGACAAACGATTACTACGGTCCAAGTTATTGTGAAGACAATCTAAAAATATTAATACATAAAAAATATTTTCATTTCACAAAGATTCATTTTTCCAAGCTAAAATTTTTACTTCAATCAAAATAGTCAAAATATTCGGGCACAAAATGTATGATAGTTCGATCGAAATTCAGATTACACTGATTAATGGAATATCGACAAATAGAATATATTTTATTAAGCCCTTTTTGGAACTATCATATCTGACAGACCTCGTCCAATAATGATGAGCATTAAAATTTGTACTTACGGAATCTAGGATAACCATATTCCTTGACCTAGTTTTAAAATCCATGACACTATTTGGCACAATAGCACCAGTACGATTCAACAAAGTACGAACGATCCTATTAAACGGTACTTATAGATGACCCCCTCATTATTGCACAGATTTAACCTGGGACGAACCAAATAATGCTGAGATGGTCAATAACGATTTAACTTCCTAATACCCTATAATCTGCTAGGTGAGAATCGCTGCGTTAATCGCGTCTTCTGTTTTATGTTCGTTTAGAGCTAAATATTATTGTAGCTTCTGTTCGTAATGCTGATACTTCAACATGTCGACTGGCTATTAATAGTTTCATCTCGAATTCGTGGATATTTGTTTATTTATTTTTCTTGTCTCTTTTCTTGTTCCGTTTCTCGTCTGTATCTTCTGTTATAAGTGCACAGATCTAATTGGTATAGTTGTTCATGGGAAATAGGACTCCCGTGTATGATTGACAAGTCTAGAGTAATAGGGAACCGTGACCTTAAATACGCTTGAATCATAGTAAATGTTTTTTGAAATTCGCTAGGTGAGTTCAAGTGTCCTGTTTCAAATAATTGCAATGTATCGTCATTACATAAAATTATTTTCTGATACTGTTGAGGTTTCAGTGGAACATAACATAATGTGTTTTTCTTGGTGTAGCATCGAAAATAGATGGTTGGTTATGATACAACCTGTATACAGTATTGGAGACTGAAATGGTACATTATTACTTTCAAGAGTCAGGAAACTAACACGGGGTTGATTCTTAAGTTGTACCGAATTTGACCTGAGTAGTGGTTTACTTATAATTTAAACACCAGTGTCATTGATAGGACATCATTTAATTTACTTTCAAATTGGAGATGTATTCCTGCCATGGTCGTAAAACATCTTGAGTTTAATGACAATCTTTAAAACCTGTTTTTTAGAAATGAATCTGACGATTGGAACATTAGAATTTTCTAACATGAATAAAACATAAGTCTGCAAGATCATTCTATTTTGTATTTACTTAAAAATTAGGATTTTTAGTTTATAATATGAGTTTTAACTTGGCTATATTGTATGAAATTGTATGAGCCACTGTGTAATGTATCAACGTAATGTAGTGTTAGTACAATATGAGAGTTTTCATAGCAACTTTTTGTGCTACTAATTATGTATGTTTCCGTCCATGCACTTGGCCTTCAGCTATTAATGGAACTTACTAATAAATACAAATGCACACAAATGATAGTGCTAACCGCGAAATATACAATTCTCGTTCGTTTAGCTCATCAAAATCGTGGTTATTTAATTAAAAGTTCTCCAGCACTTCTTTCTGATTTCAACTATATTTAACATTACAAATAAATATTCAACCTTAGTGACACAATAGCTCTGCGTAGTAGCTAAAATTCTCAAAAATATCTCAAGGAAAAATAAATCTTGCAATTCTTTTATTAGATTTCAGCGAAGATGATGTTTACGCTTAAAGTGGTCGCAATTGCTACGGTTCTCTTCAATATAAACGTGGACCATGTACAGGCGAGCCAATACGGTAAATTGAACATTTAATGTATTCAAGTCACATATTTCTGGTCAGTATAATGTAGCAAAATGGTATGGGTCCGATCTCTCAGGTAGACAGGGTGTAGTAATTGTCTTTGGGCATGTCATTTTACACGCTAGAGTTTTTCCATTCTGCTAGGGGTACCTAAACCCCAGCGTATGTTAATTATTTTCAAATAATAAATATTTTAAATTCATTAAAAACAACAGGTGAACTTTGTACTGGTCGGGATGGTTCCACGGATAGTTGCGGACACCAGACGACTTTCTTATACTGTTATGAAGGACGATGCAAATGTCCAGACTCTCATTTAATGACCAGTGCAGATTTACCCATGAATCTCTTCGCAAAATGGAACAAAGACCAAAATAAATGTTTGGCGATTGATGGATCCAGTTGTGGAGTTCAACCTGGTGGGAATAAGATGAGTTGTCAACCTGGACTTACGTGTAAACTTAGTGGGAAGTCAAAGATCGGGTCGTGTGGTAAATAAATGACACATAATTCCAGATGTTAACATTTCTGTATTCTATAAAATGTATTAAAACCAAAATTCATCTTATTTTTTTTCAAATCATTCAGTAAAGGCTCGGGAAGAAATATGAGTTTGTAAATCTGTTTGAAGGGGGACCAAATGAAGGTTCATTGAAATATCACACATTTGCATACATTGGGAGAAGTTAGAAGAAATCGGCGATCGTAGTTTCCTGCAGATTGTTTCGAACCTAAATAAAAAAACATCTGACTAAATGCCTAATTCGTATTTAATTGTTTTAATTTTGCCTCTTCCATTTTAAGATTTCATAATGTGCGAAGGAAATTGGACTAACGATAAGCTCAAAAAATTATGACTATGTTTTATTGGTGAGTTTTATATCGACAACAATCAAAGAATTTTACTTGTTGTAGAATTAGTAAAATTTAAACACTAAAACTCATCTAAATCTTTCGTGTCTTCGTCGGAATTTTTCTCTTCAGAATTAGAATCGTCACTTTCATTTTGAGATTTTTCTGTTGTAGTTTTATCACCTTCATCAGATTCATCTTCTTCAGTTTCAGCTTCGCTGTCGGGTTCAGCTGTTGCATTTTCGGGTTCTTCGGTTTCAGCAGTTGTGCTTTCTGGTTCTTCGGTTACACTTTCTAGCTCATCCCCCTCATCTGTCTCCCCAACTGCGTTTCCCATTCTACGTTTTGCCTCTGCTATTTCATTTTCTGAGTCATCGCGCTTGGTCTTCTTTTTCTTAGGCGCCTTTGTTGTAGATGCTTCTGTCTCGGATTCTTGTGGTGCCTCTGTCGAAGATTGTTCTGCTGATTCTGAAGACGAAGTCTCTTCACCAGAGGGGGCCTCTGTCACTGGGTTATCTCCTGGAGGGTTCTCTGTCGTGTCAGACTCGGTGTCTTCCGGTTGATCCTCCCCTGACCCTGGCCCCTCTTCCTCTGTCGATACAGGTTCTTCCTCAGGTTGATTATCTTCTGCAGGTTTATCAGTTGTATCTGGTTCTTCTGCTTCTGGTTTCTCAATTACAGACTCTTCTGCTTCGGGTTCTTCAGTTGTAGGTGGCTCCTCTTTGGGTTCGACTGTTGTTGCTGGTTCTTCTTCAGCTGGTTTTGCTGTTGTTGCAGGTTCTTCTGCCGGTTTTGCTGTTGTAGCAGGTTCTTCTGCTGGTTTCTCTGTTGCAGCAGGTTCTTCTGCTGGTTTTCCTGTTGCAGCAGGTTCTTCTGCTGGTTTTCCTGTTGCAGCAGGTTCTTCAGCTGGTTTTCCTGTTGCAGCAGGTTCTTCAGCTGGTTTCTCTGTTGCAGCAGGTTCTTCTGCTGGTTTTGCTGTTGCAGCAGGTTCTTCAGCTGGTTTCTCTGTTGCAGTAGGTTCTTCAGCTGGTTTTGCTGTTGCAGCAGGTTCCTCTTCAGGTTTGGCTGCTGCCGTTGGTTCTTCAGCTGGTTTGACTGTTGTTGCAAGTGGCTCTTCAACTGGATTGGCTGCAGGCACTTCCGCTGGATTGGCTGTTGTCGAGGCCTCTCCTGTTGCGGGATTCTCGATTGTTGCAGGTTCCTCCGGTTTTAGGCTGACTTCAGGGCTTGGTTTTACCTCTTCGGGAGTGCCTGTTGAAGCAGGTTCTGGTTTAATGGGTGTGGCATCAGACTGGACTTCTTCTGGTTTCACTGGTGTTGATGGTCCACTTGGCCCTTCTTTAGTTGTCTCAGTTATTCCAGACTCACTTGGTATCGGTGCGGCTGGCTTTTCTCCTTCCGGATTAGCAGTTAGAACAGGAATGGTTACAGATGAGGTTTCCCCTTCGGGTGTTACAGGTTCTGCTGGTCCATTTTTCTGGGACGTTACCGCGGTCGAATGTTCTGATCCGGTTGTCAATGATGCTGCAGTTTTATTTGGCTCGGTTGGAGCAACAGCCGAGTTTTCTTCCCCCGCTACCGCTGGAAGAAGTTCTTTATCTTCATGTGTGGCTCCAGTTGACTCTGGTTCAGAAGTTTTAATATGTTCTGGATTTGCAGATTGAGCTTTTTCTTCTACCGCTGCTTTCTCATTTGCTATTCTTCGTAGATATGCGGGATCTTCATCTTCATTTATTGGCCAGAACATTTCAGGATTCTCACTCGGTGGATCAATTTCTTTCTCCTCGATCTTGGAACTTTTTAAATGAGCCAGTGGTGTTTCAATTTCCAAAGGTTTATTCGGCAACGGCTCGTTGTTTCCAATTTCAACCTCTGATTCATTTGGCAACAATTCATGTTCTTCCGGAACCTCATTCTCAGGTATCGGTAATTCAGTGATTGCCTCAATTTCATGCGAGTTTCTCACCTCTAACCGATGAGTTCGATTTTGTTTATGCTTTCGATTTTTTCGGCGTCTGTGTTTACGACCTTTATGCTTTCGACGATGGGTACGTTTCTTTGGTTTCGGTGTAGTAACTTCTGCTTCTGGTGGAATTTCTCCATCAGTATTCCCTTCACTACTTGTTGCTGTTGGTGGCTGATATGGATACCTTTGGTGTTTGGGAAGTAGACGATGATGTGGGCGTCGAAGATAATGCAGACGATTTTTCTCGATTGGTTTGTCAGAAAGTTTTACTTCAGATACTTCGGATTCCGGTACAGGTTGCGGGTTACTTGGCTCCGGGTTAACCAGAACTAAACCATTTTCGAAATCTTTAGGCTCTTCCACTACTTCTGGCATTTCAATTTGTTTCAGGTCTTCTATTAGAGGGACGATTTCCTCAAGTTTAGCTAACGCTAAATCATTTTCTAAATCTTCAGGTTCCTCTACTAACTTCGGCATTTCAATTTGTTTAAGGTCTTCAATCAGCGGGAGCGGGTCATTTGGCTCGATTTTAACTAGCGCTATATCATTTTCTGGATCTTCAGGCTCTTTCACCAATTCAGGCACTTCTATTTGCGCCAGGTCTTCAATCAGCGGGTCATTTGGCTCGATTTTAACTAAAGTTATATCTTCTTCTGAATCTTCAGGTTCTCCCAAAAATTCCGGCATTCCAATGTCTTTCAGACCATTTTCATTCAGCCCTGCAATAATGTCGTCGGCCGTTTCTCCGTCTCTTTGAAGCCCTGGTAGAAATACTACCTGAGGTAGTTCTGCATTCTCTTCCGTATCTGAAGATTCTGGAGAAGGTGCTAATTTTACGTCCAAATGTGGGAGGCCGTTCTGATCTTGTACAGGTATGTCCAATGTCAAGTCCAATTCTTCAGAATCTGACGGGTTTAAATTTTCATCATCGTCATCCCTGACATCAAAAACCGCCACAGATCGCTTGATATTTCGCTGAAATGACAATAAATTAAAAATTCAGACTTAATTTGTGTTGGAATTTTGATACATGCATAAAAATATATAGACATGAAAAATTTATGAGCAGAAATGACAAAAATATGTTCAAGATATAAATGCAATAAAATAATACTTACAGAAAGGACAGCTGTACTAAATATTAGAACAAATAACACTCGTATAAGAAATTCGTGTTTCATTTTTAAATTTTACTCTGTTAGCACCTCATGCAAATGCATGAGCTGCTAAAATATTTCTGTTCAATAAATTAAAAGGATCAAATTGAATTGAATTGAATGCTAAACTATTGGACTAATAAGGCCTAGAGTACAAACGTGGCGTACGATAATGTACTGAATCATTAAGTTCCCTTAATGGTGAATTGGATTGATTCTTGGAGTCGTTATAATCAAAAGATTGACCACAACGTTTGACCAATATGAAATTCTGAACCCACATATCACAGCCTGTCGGCTCAGAACACAGGATTTTGATACGAAATGGTGGCTTGATAAGGTTTGGAACGAGCAGAACGCACTGTTTATGATTCGCACGTTGTGCCGAGCTTATAAATTTCTTTAAAGGTTTCCAATTATAATGAACCAATGCTATTTAGTATACACCAATCTTAAAACGGGAGTTTTATCACCTAATTTCCAAAAAAACTTACAAATCTGCATAATATGCTCCTGATTCAATTTATACGAGAATTTTTTAATTGTATTCTCCATTCTGAGTACTAATTCTGTAGACTGTGCCCAAATTGAAAAAATACACACGAGATTTTGTAAATAGTAAAATATTTTATTCAATAAATTCAATCTTACTACTACTTTCTCCACTGAAGGGAAAAACACATAGTACGTACACGACGAGTGATGAAATTTGGTCAACAGTCAAACGCTTGAGTAAAACGTACTACGTTAGTACTTGTCCCAAAATAATACACATACATATGAGTAATGTAACAACTTCAAAAATGGCCATGGAATCATAAAACACAATTTAAATTGAGTATTATTTTTTAAAAACCCACATGAAGAGAAGTACACTACATAAGCATAAACATTTCAACTAAACTACATACGTAAAGCACTCCCTTAAAATTACACGTACAAAACTAATTACCATTTAAATACTTTTTCAACTTTTCAGTAGAGATGCTGCTGATTTTGTCTTAAAATGTGTCATTCGTTTCACTTTCTTTTAAAAAACACAACAAGAACAAGTAGGGTAGAATGTAAATATGTAAATATAATTATTCTTCTTTTAAACTGTATAAAGTCTCCGTGACACGTTTGTCTTCTGTTGGGATATCCTCATCACCCCAACCCCATGGTCCTTCATGGATTTCAATATTTGATGCTTGTGGTCCTGTTCTTTTAATCCTTTGTTCTACAATTGTCTTTGGTACTGTTTTTAAATCATATGCCCAACCGATCCATGCAAAAAAATCAATGAAAGCTGCTGAGAAATTGTACTGGTAGCGACCGATTTCAGCTGTTTTGTAATCCCACGGGAATACATGGTGATAATTATGCCATCCTTCACCAAATGCCCAAAATGCTACTTTAGTATTCTCCGCTGGATTTATTGTTCTGAAATAGTGTTTTAAAAAATTAATTCCGATGCTAACTAAAAATTAACAAAGAGATTTGGACTGTATATTCTAAACTTACATATCATAAGGTTTGTCACCCCAGAGATGGGCAGCACTATTGACCAGCCATGTCATGTGCAATGTAATACAATATCGAAATTGTGCAGCAAAAAACCAAGCTGTCACAAACTTTTCGCCCCAAAGGAAATATGGGACAAGTGTTGGAACGAAAAAGCAGGCCGAGAGAACGAGTGGGATATAATGTCTGTAAAAAAAATAAGCCAATTAGTGAGGTATCGACGTATCGATTAGGAACAGGAGTATCGAGCATTAGTAATTTCAGGTGTACTGGTCAATCATATTTTCGAAGGTTTGGGTCACAGCCAGGTACCGTAAACTTTTGTGGACTTTTTACGGAATACGCTGGAATTGACATTTTGACGGTGGACCAATATTTTATCTATGTTAAACTTATGACCACACATAGTTATTAGTTAAAGCTGAGTGTGTCTTCACCTAGAGAAGTAAAATTCTTGGACCTGCTTAAAATAATTAATATGGATCATACTCACTTCCGTTGAAATACGACGACGGGATCCAAATCCAAGTCGGACATGTCAACTCCTTTACCTTTCTCCTTGACAGACTCATGTTTTTTACACATTAGCCAACCGATATGGGCGAAAAAGAACCCACGTTTAGCATTATGTGGGTCAGCATGTGTTTCTGAAAATTTGTGATGTACTCGATGATCACGTGACCACTCGTAGATGTGATTCTGTTGGGAAAAAATATTAGTTAGTTAAATATTAGAAAGTTATTTTCGTATTTGCTGTCTAGATTTCAGAATACTTTTCTGAAATGGTATCATCGGTATCATTTACAAAATCGGTCTTAAATGCTGTTCGTTCAATTACCTGGAAAGCAACAGTCTGACAAACACAAAGTAAAATCCTCAAAGGTAACTTGGCTTTGTATGATTTATGCGTCCATAATCTGTGAGCACCTGCCGTGATTCCAAATCCACACATACAGTACAGAAGAAATCCTGTTCATATAAAAAAGCCACACCTTATTTTACTTGTTCAAATTTCAGATATCAGATTTTGATATTTTTTTAAAAAAAGTGTCAGACTGTACCCCAAAGGAATGTTTGCCACATGACTTCGCCTGATAACCAAAGGTAAGCACCATACACTGCTGCCGCATGCAAATATATGAAAAGTACGACATTTCTCCACACAATTTGTAATGGTGGAAATTCTTCTTCTTCTGTTATTTTCTTTTCTGGCTGAGTTTGTAATTTAGAGCTGCTATCAAGAGCTGCTTTATTTGTTATTCTTCCATTTGCGCTGATTCCTCGCTTAACAGTAGCCTCCGCATTATTATTTAAATTCCCAGTATTTCCAAGTATCACTTTCGTCGTCGTCGGGGCAGGCGTCATTTTAATGATTCAATAGAAGACCTGGAATTAAAAATTATGATTTAATTGTCTTAACATCACATTAACCGGGCCAAAAATATTTTCCAAAATTAAACCAACCTGGAACTGAGTATTGAGTATACTGAATGGAACTCACAAAATTCTTATATAAAAATTAAGAACAAAAATGAACTCAACAATTCACATGACTTGAGACTGGGACTGAATAAAAAGATTGACTAGAAGGATTTCCGTGCTATTTTATGTGTATTTGACTACTTCTGAAGAGCCTAATGGTTGACGGTACACTAATGGACTCTTACACGATCAAAGTTTTGCTTTTTACAGTGAAAATAATGTAATGTAATAATATTAAAGTAGAATATCTGGTTAACCTCAAGCAAGGCTAGATTGCCCAAGGCAAATTTCTTTAGTAAGCTAAGCGGACTTTGAACCTTTAACGAAAGACAACGCGATACGCGACTACCACATTACATTAAATTACAGAATATTCACTCAAGTGAGTATTCTCATAAGGTAAGGCAAAGTTTTTGGTCTCATTCCCACCTTAACTTTCCCCTCTTTACATATAATAATGTTCGCATTCATTATGTTTGTTTTTTAATGTGAATATGGTGGTGTGATGTGTGATAGATGTGAATCTTGCGGAAGGAACAATTGTTGTTTGTTTCCTCACTAACATTTATTGTGTGTCTGTCTGTGTTGTGAGTACCCATGATTTTTACCGTATAGCATTTCATGACGCATCCTATGCTGTTGTAACGTTGACATTGCACTGCTAGGATGTGAATTTCTGAATAGAAGGTTTTTTGTCGCAAACTTTTATGTTTATAAAAGTCTGTTTATGTATATGTATGCCAATTAGCACTTCAATTTCTCGTGAAAAAATAATTTCTGGGTTGAAAAACCGACATGTCTGTGTAATTAACAATATTTTTGCAAATAGTATTAAGCACACCTGCAATGAATGCACCTGAACATTAAAAATCTACTCTGGACAAATCAGTTTGACTTATGAAAAACATGAAAAAATTTGTCTATACATATATGAGATGACAATACTTCTCATGACAATTTCCGAAGAAGTTGTACCCGAGAGTCAATAGAATTTGCAATTGCAATTGGTTTCAGCAGAACCCGTGGTGTGCAAGCCGGTAACGACAATAGATCTTTGGGTCTTTCCTCAAAGAATCATCAAATCATCGTATTAATTGGATAGAGTATGACGTAAATTGGTGAATCAACAAATTGCACATCCTATTTCGACATTCCCTTCTGGAATTTCCATTTGGAGAAGCTTTTGTACACCGCCTAATACGACTACTTACAAAGGTGGATAATAGGCTTCAGTGATTTCTTTCTATATGTACGTGCAATTGAAGGTGTTTTATGACACAATAAAACCATACCGAGTTAATGTACTTTCATATTAAAGTTCTAGTTTCCATTTTAATACATAAATCCGTACTTTGGAGTTTCTCTACAATTCACATAAATACTCCATAATTAAAAAAAATTTCATATCAATTCAGTTCCACTTAAAAATCACAATGTTAATGAGTTTTCCCTTAATTGTGTATTATTTTGTTTTGAAAATAATTCTACAGGATTTCCAGTATATGACTTATTCGAATATACTGTGCATAAAGATTCATTATTGATGTTAATAGCTTAGGCAAATTCGACAAATGATTTCGAAATTACGATCAACCTACTCGTTCACAGAAAAAACTATTCACACAATCAGGAAACACCAGGAAATATTTGATTCCGAAATTAATTTGATTACAAATTTGAACTTCGAGTCAACCCGAGCAATTCAACTGCCTTATAGTTTAATTTCTTAACTCAATTTGTAATGGAATGAAGTAGTTTTACATACAAAAAAAAACTTGAAATGAACACACAGAGACGTTGAAATCAAAACAAGACATCAAGATAACCTTGCAATCACAAATAATTAACTGAACATAACTTGACTAAATATTAAATTTACACAAGTAAAAAAAAACAATGAAATGCAATGAATAGGAAAAGGTGTTCTGCCTGACCCCGTTGTATGCGTTTGTTGCATTTCAGCGTGCAGTGACATCGTCATGCTCTGCATCATTTTTGTAGTTCACCTTACAATAATGCAGTATTACGACGATCAGGACGTGTGGTCCTTACCCCAATTTTACGGCAAAATAATTTTGCAAGTCTCAGTGGGCTAATACTACTGATTTTCCCATAAGACTTGAGTAACAAACAAGATTTATAATTTACTGTCTTGAGAATCCTCTTGACATGTAAATTTTTAACAGTACATATTGTCGGTCTCATTATGTACTGAAACTGATAAACAGAAAATGCATCCCAGGGTCAATCGGCTATCAGGATGAAACCCCGTTTAATTTCCACCTGAGTTTAACGCGAGGCACGTAACATTGATCTGACCTCAAGAGCCTTGGATTGACTTTACCCAAATTAATTCTGGCCTTGCATTTATAAACCCGTAAAAGAAACGATTTCTCATAAGTGCAGTTTCAATGTCACAAGTTAATTCGAACAAAGGAAATCTTTCAAAAAAAAATTCTAGACGTCTTACAATTTTCTACGGGGCCTTTTAGTGTTGGATAATCGAATACCCGTGGAATTTCCAGATTAAGAATAAGAATAGTAGATTAGACTTTGACTGTTAAGGACACACTCGTGTTTTACTCAAAAGAACATGACTCGCGTTTATTTCACAAGGAGGTTTAAACAAAAAAATGGTGTTACAAATTGGAAGTACTTGTAATGATGAATTTAACCTTGAAAGTGGATTTCCCAGCATTGGGCCGAATCTCACACAAACTTAATGATTTTCAGAATGTGATAAAATAAATATTAAGAATTTCTTGTAATTTCTTCCTTGTATTATTAAATTGTTATTTTTATAAGCTGATTGTGGTAGAACATGTTACTCTGCCCATTAATATTTTGGACAGATTATTGTTTTACACCTGAATGATTCCTGCAGTAAAATATCCTTATAAATACAGCTGATTTAGCATAACGTCTATGTCAAGGTTTTCTTGTCGCTTTATACACTATAGAAAAATTTCACTGTGCAAAGTAATTATGATTTGCGATTATTTCTCCAGTGTGAAGATATTAAAATGTTAAATTGACAAGTACTTCATGTTTCATGTAACAAAAAAATTGCACATCTAAGGAAATTGGCTTCGCATGATTTGTAAGCGCATTTCATGTTTCAGCCAGACTTACTAGAGTTTGTAGCAATGATTCTGTGTTTCAGCAAGAACTTGAATACTTGCATTGTGCATTTCATTGTTATTGCTTCCAACGAATAAATGTAGGTAATGGTAGAATGCAAAAATTTGGTAATAGCTGCAGTGCAGTACAGTATGTGTAATATCAATACCAATTATTGGTCCAACAAAAATTTCGGAATTGATGTTTACACACACCACACGCAACAAATTCTGAGTTGGTTCGTGAGTCAGTCAGTCATGAAAATTTTACCATGAACCGCACAGGGATTGTCGTAAGAACTCTACTTTGCGAAAAAAGAAAAAAAATACCTTTTAAGTTCGACCTTTAGTAGAATTTAGTATTATTTTGTAACATTATAAAAGGAAAATGTTTTCACACAAGTTCAGGAGTATTAGCAAAGTTTTTGTTAGTGTGCGTGTTCAGGATAACTTTCCCATTGATATTCAGATATGCATTTTAATTGTCACGCCAAGCGCAGGTGTACACGAAAAATGAATCAATTAAAAATAATGAAAACTACAGTATCAGACAAAAGTAAACATACGATTGGCACATTCGTGTTCAAACTGGAATATCTCCGTCAGTTTTTCATATACAGCTTAGAGTAATATATCGTTGGAAAGCCTATTTCACTCCGAAGAAATGCTAATAATCAAAAATTAACTAATTTTTTTTTGATGACGTCATAATTCAAAATATGTGGATCCGCACAATTCAATCGGACAAAAGTAAACATACGATTACATAATTTTGTTTTTAACACATAATAGTCGAG
>JAQGCB010000115.1:0-31968 GCA_034698835.1 Protaphorura tricampata
ATATTTAAATTAATAAAAAAGTTGAAATACAAAACATTGTCAGTCGCAGTTTTAAAAACTAACCTGGACAAGAAATGCGAGTATCCTCCTTTGGCAGAACCTTCAACTTCTGTAGTCGAGCAACGAAGAATCCGCCACTGTCTTGCTGGTGCGGCAAAATCCGAACGCTAAAGGCAAAAGAAATGATAGTAAATATTTGCTTGCATTTTCTGCTTCACTAATAAACTAGGTCATACCATTTTTCAAGATTAAACTTAGACAAATTCTCTGCACTGGGTGGAAAGTGATGCTCCCGAATTAGACTCCTCCACATCTGTGGAACGTCTTGCATACTCGAATAAGGGATAATGTCTGGTCCACACGGTTTCCAAGAAGTAAGTCCAACGGAATATTTTAAATTCGGCAAATCAATGTCAAGAAGTTCAGCACTCCCTTCAAATTCCTTCAAAATTCTGTGAATGACGGCTTCATTTTCGATTGGATTCAGGGAGCACGTTGAATCTGTTCGTATAGCATGAAAAATTAGATTCAAAGGTTCTGTACTTGAATAAGGTAACCCGGATTTTTACTCCTACTTCTATCATATCTTACTGTACGTATTACTTACATACAAGCTGACCACCAACTTCCAGCAATTCCAGTCCTCTCTTCAATATCAGGTATTGTGTCCTTAAGGAGAAAAAATCGTGTTCCACGTCAAATGTGATAGATCAATTTCAGTTTTAATTTTACTTACTGGTGAAGAAATAAGGCATTCGAAGGTGACCACTTCTTCCAGACATCTACGTTCTTTCGAATAGTTCCGTCTCCAGAGCACGGTACGTCACACAATACTCGATCAAACTTAAGGTTTTTCTTTACACCACCTATCAATGGAATTACAATTTTATATAATCTAATTAGGTGATTAATAAACAATCTTGCGTTAACAAATACCTTCAACTTCCACAGTCAAGTCTGGATAATTTGCCGCATCGTGATTACTAATTATGAATGCTGGACTCTGTAACCGTTTCGCCTGATGGACTAACATGTAGCACCGCTTGTTGTCCATGTCATTTGCAATTAGAAAACCATCTGGTGAGCTTCCTTGCTTCGCGTGCAACATTTCTATTATTTGTGCAGTTTTCGATCCAGGAGCAGCACACATGTCCAAAACCTGGTCCATCAATCAAATAATATACATTTCTTTTCTTTTTGAGTCCAGCAGGCTTCAAAAAACTGAATCTTACCTTGTGATGAGCTTCAACATTAAGCACTATCGGTGGAATCATACTAACAGCCTCCTGACGACTAATATTTCCGCTCTCAGTTTCGGTTATCAGAAAATTGTGAAGTCGAAAGTTGGCTTCATTCCGTCGAATGTCTTTACGTGTCAAATTCATCTGCCAGGCTAAATTTTCAGGATACCTGCATGCAAGAAACGCAGTAGAATTAAGTATCAAACGTAAACAGGGTAACTGTTCGGAAAGTAAACGTCTCTTCGAAAATCTTACCAAGGCAATGGAAATGGCTTAACGTGATGGGCATCTTCACTGTTATCATTATCTTCAGCTTTTGTTAGATCTTCAATCAATTTCTTCTCAATAAAATAAAGGAGAGCTTTAGCTTGTCCGCGAGAGCCGGTGATGCGAAATGTAGCCGGAAGACTTATACGAAGGTGCTCCATAAACGATTCCCATTCAGACTCAGGGCAAACACTTTGTAACTTCAAAGAAATAAACAAAAGAATATTAATTAGCTTACAAGTAAAATTACTAAATTTACAAAATTCTGAAACATTAGGTTTGCCTGACCTTGTAGTATTTTTCAAAATTTTCGTTTTCCTTAGGGATATCCTGATAATTCTTCCTTACTCCTTTTTCATTGGTTTCTTGGGCTCCATTTGATTGGTTTCGTCCTTTCTTTTTCTGTTTTATCGTCAATATTAAAATTCAACAAAATTAAGTTTGATTACAATTAACAAGAATCGCATCATCCAAAACCCAAACACCGAAATACATATTTTAAATTGCTTAACTTACCCATGATTTCTTTCCCATTGTGTGAATTTCTTCCAAATCAAAAATTAGAAAACTATTCTGACCACTGCTGATTGCTGATTATCGATTAATTCGATTATCCTAATTCTTTCCGGTCTGTTGAAATCTGAATGCTCTAAAAATTACACTAGTTCTGGCCACGAGGATGTATTGAATAGAGAATTGAATTCTTCATGTTTTACCGCTAACATCCAGCCTGTTATTTCTGTCTCATTTCAAACCGTTCTATAATCCGTATTCTGTTTTGATCATTTTTGTTTTACATTCCAGAGATTCCAGATTCCAGACACACAAATAAAACATCATCTTACTGTAAAATGTGTAAAAGGATGCGAGTTCTTGTATTAATAGAGAGGCAGGGTCGAAACATGGATAGTAAAGCCGGTAGGGTCGTCAGGAAAGGCTCACGTGTGTTTAACACTCAACAAGTACAGGCTGGGTCAAAACGTTCATTTTTTGAAATCTCTCAATTAAAAGGAAATAATTATTTCGCAAAGAAAACAAGCCAATTAAATACACAATCAAATTTATTTCCACTACACAGGATTTAAAAAAAAATACTGATGCGTCCTACTGGACAACCGGATACTTGGACACTACTACACAGGATTTTGTGGTACAGCTGGTATGACTATGACATATTCTTCTGTCAAACTAGAGGTGCCGTGATTGGTACTGGTGTTTTTAAGTGTTAAAAGTGTGGAGCTCTCGACGTCCGGTCGAAGATATACTCGGACAGGTGCTCGATAAATTCGGAGGTTATGTTAATTTATGACTTCGGGTAGAAATCCTCCTTTACGAAAGGCTTCTGCTTTCTTTGTCGTGCCATAAAAATCCATTGGTCCAATAAACTTAGGTTTGATCATGTTATCTGCTTCAATTTTAGCCTTTCTTCTAGCCCTCGCCGTTGTGAACACTTCAATTGCCAGAGAAATGAAAGCAATCCCAAGACCAATAATTGTTGCAATGAAAACTCCACCCAAACTTTCCAAGGAAATCCCATCACTTTCACCTTCCCCAAGATTTGGACATTCAGATGACCAGTATCTGGATGACAGGGTTTCAAAAAACCGATTCGTTTGAAGTTCCAGAATAGCCATTGATATATCGTCCTGTAAAGGATTTCCTTGTGCCACGGCTATTGCGTAAGGACTTTCTGCGAAGGATTCTCCGATAATTGTCAGATTGCAGTTCCTGAAATATTACACATAAATTAATTAGAATGAATTGTAATTATTGACTCCCTTTTAAATATACAAACCTGAAAACTTCATATCGACTCTGCGCGGAATCATGTATAAACGCGTAGTACGCATCATTTTCCGCCTAAAGAAGTTGCAAACAAAATCAAAATTAAACAATTTATTTTCTGAACTGAAGCTTCATACATGGTTTTTAGCAAGGAGCGTGAACTAATTAATCAAATGTTCATCAATTAGTCCACGCTCCTTGGTTTTTAGCGTTAAAAGTGAAACGAGCTGACACTGACATACCCTTGCCAACCCAGCCGAAATATTTGAGATCAGCCCTGTCTTTTCGATAACAGAATTTATGTGAATGTACATCTCCCTAATTGGATACTCCCAGACGACATATTGTTTTTCAGATGAAGGTGCACTCAATGTTAGATTCCTCCACATTCTAGAAAAATAAAGTTAGTATCAATTCGTAATAAATGATAGAGTATTTTAATGTTGGTTCTAGCGGTTCTAACTGGTATAATGTTTCTTCAGCAGCTGCCATATTTCGAAAAAACTTCAATGCAGTCGATCCGTCAACAACAGAATATTTTACGCTAGATTGTCCTGCCAAATGTTCCAAATTTCGAATAGGGCTCTGCATTCTTTCTACCGTGAGAAAGGCAGCCAGATTGGCCGTGAAGGTTGCCAACATCAATACCACAAAGATCCAGTATGCTGCCACTAATGTTCTTCCAGAAAATGCTGACAAACAAATTCAAACGATCCAATGTACTAATTCATAATAGTTTCATTGACTAATCTTGAGAAATATTATTAAGTTACCTTTCGGGGGTTCTCCACCGCCCTGAGGAGTAAATGATATATTAATAATTATTAATTTAATTCTATCATTTAGTTCTTAATTATTTGACTAGATGTGTGTTGTAAGATTATTCCTTGTTTGACTATATACTAGTTTAATTTATGCGTTCAATTTATTTAAGCTTGACATACTTAATAAACTCAAACGGTGGTGACACCGAATTTTAATTGATTTAATTTTATTGAAAGATTTAACTGTACCTGAGGAGTAAATGATGTGAGAGCGAACCAAAAACTTTCTTTCAATGTGAATTTTCTGTATCGGGAATATAAAGTTTTTAACGTTTTGAAGTCAATTACTAATATGTGATTAAAAATTCAGCCTACTACTCATTACCTGAAACTTTTATATTTGTGTGGATTATTTTGAGCAGAGTAAGGAGAAAATTTATCCAAGAACCAAAGCATGAATCCTGTGGCGACAGTTGCACCAGCTATGCTTAGCCAAACCTACAAATAATACATACAAGGAAAAACAATCGTTCCCACTAACCAGAAAACCAGAGTAGCTAAATCAGTTTCACAAAAGTTTGAGGCCGACTTTTTAAACAGTCATAACAAAGTCAAAAAATCATTCAATGTCAATTTTGCCGTAATTACACAATCAAACCAATCGGCAATCGTACGGAACAACTTTGGTTTATAGTTCAGAAAACGAAACACATAATCATCAGGATGAGTTATTCATAAAAACTCTGCTAATAATTTATTCAAAGGAAGTAATATCGAACCTCTGCCCGAAGAACGGTCATAAATTTGAAGAGGGAATTCTTTACAACAGGTCTTTGCATGGCTGTAAACATTGAGAATTGTAAACATTTTCATTGAATAAAAATTGCATAAGAGCCATTAGTACAGTAAATTAGTACAAGTGATCCCAATCAGTAAAATGAATTATGTAAAATGAATTGAATTTTGTATACACATGGTTTGAAGGAAAGTCAATAAATACCACTCACTTATAATGAGACCTGACTGTTCATAGTACGGTGAAACGAAATCAATAAACTCTTCTCTTTCAGACGTCATAATGTAAGCAGCAATTGCGATGTCAATTTTCTGGAAACAAACATTAAACTCTTAGATATCAATATATCTACTTCTGCTTTCACTGGGTTTCACTACTAATTTGATGAGAATGAAATGAATACCCCATGAACTAAATCTCCGGTCAAACCATCCCAACGCCCATTGATTGGATTCCGCCGTCCGAAATCTTCACTCACAACAAAGTCATACGTAAAATTCATTTTCTCTGCAATTCCTTTGGCTAAGTCAATACAATAACCAGCCCAGTTTCCATTTTTGTCCTTGAATGTCCAGGGTTTAAACTGAATACAACCAATATTAAATTTCTTACGAACATCCCAATAAAACCACTAACGAAACAAGCTCTTTTCAGGATGAAACTCCGAAATACCGGAACGTTCAATAACAATCAGTTCAGATTTAGTGCGGAATATGAGGAATTTTTCAATGTAGGTTTTGCATAAGAGGTGTTTTTCTATTATATTAAGTTCCGAGTTTGTTCTTACATCAACAATCCCAATCCGATAATATCGTGGACGTTTTCTGAAGCTGTAGTTTGGATTTTGAGTGAACTTTGCAGTATCGTAAACACCGACTGGGTTTGTTGATTTGTTTTGGAATTCGTCAAATATTAATTCCGACTTCAGTGACAAACGATCATCTGTCAGTTTGAAGAGGTCTGCCGAGTTCTTCAGAATATGAGAAAAAAATGAGATATACGTTTATCTTATGATTTTAGTATGCGTATTACTTACATCATTTAATTTTGACCAAAACGCTTTTTGGAAACTAGCATCACCGGTCTTCTTATCATCATTTCCACAGCCCAGAATAAACTTTTTTGTAGTTGTGTTTTCAATTTGATTAATCGAGGTTGATAAAATGAAAGCCAATTTTCTCAGGTACATTTCCGTAGGATCTCCACTACAATCATTAGAATCACAAGCGGTTGCAACTCCAGGGCTGTCCTTTTTATCTGAATTCTTGAGTTGACAACAAAGCTTTGCATCATAATAACCTCTCAAATATGGAAATGTAACATTGAGTTGGGTGACTGCTGCTTGAAACGAATTAAACATGAATATCCATTCCGTTCTATTCCGAACAACTTTGTATTTTTCTTTAATGAATTCTTGAAACTCAGGCCCGGTCCCAAAGAGTATAACCCCTGATGGAATCCTGTAGTCAAATTTCTCGACAATTAATTTTCCCATTGTGATGGCGTCCAGAAATGCATATCGGATGAGAGTGTGCCCCAAGATCAGGTGAACTCCACGTGTAACGTCTAAACAGTTTCCCATAAAATTGAACATGTTTACAAAAATTAGGCATGCAGTGAATTGTTTGCGAATGCAATGTGCAAAACTTGCCATTTTCCCCATGGAATATAAGAAAACCATTGCTCGCATTTTTGGCTTCCATCAATGCATTTGCACCTTTAATGAGTGCATCAGTTGGAACATCTACCTTGAAGTATGGTATTAATTTGGCTTTGAAAAATGTTTGTGGTTTAATTTCAGAATCCACAGGATGTGTCAAATCTAGTACCGCCGTGATTCCAGTTGTGATTACTTGACACACTAAAATTACAAATATTCAAAATGCAACAAAAAGTTCTCTAAAAAAAGCTTTTAAAAATCTTTAAACTGACCCTCCTCCCAATTTGAATCATTTTTATATGGGATAGCTCGGAAATCAAAACTGCTTTCATTTATATCTTCGTAATCCGCCAGTCCCCTCGAAAATGCTGAAATCCAAGTTGGGTCATCCACGAGCAACACTGCAAAAATTTTGAACATTATGTGCAAATTTCATGACGTGAACTTATTTCATTACATTTACACTTACAAAATCTAGATTGCGTCCACTGGATTAGGTTTAAAAGTACCAGAATATTCAGAACAAAGTGTGATTTTACAAAAGTTGCCATTTTATTGACGGATTACTGACCGTCGTCTCAGACCTACTACTAAATGATTTGAAACGCAAATTCTACTGGCGAAAATTATTTGGGTGAAGAATCTTATTTCCTAGTGAGCTGGCAAGTGTCCACTTATTGATTCGTACGAGGTACCATATAACTACAATATTGGCATTTCGACAAAGAAAAAAAGTAGGGATGCTTATGATGGGCCATTACTTGTCCACTAAAGTGTATTTCCAAAAACATGAAAAGCTTTCATCATCATCCAACTCATTAATAATTCAAAATCAAAATGTCCAGGTGGAGGTGTGAAGAGACATTAATAATAAGGAGTCCTATGATGATGAGTGTATATCACGCTCTCTTATATTTGTGTCCGTAATGTTTGGACAAACGATTTGTCGATTCGTGTGAGTGAAAGAGTGAATACCACCAGAAGTGGATAAACTTGAGGAGCTCTCAGGAAGGACAATGCATGAATAAAACATCGTAAATTGAGAAATTGCTCGAATTATTGAACAATTGGGTGCATTTGCGCTTTTGCGTCCAGTGAAATTTGCATTAGATCCTTATGCGATACACATGCGATATGTATGAAACCATCACGTGGCATTTCTATCAATTGATTCATAATTGGATTGAACTCCTTATTCACGTTTACGACACAATTGTAATTCATTACTTGGCTAGAAATTGCCAATCACAAATAATTGTGATTAATTATTTCCAGGTAATTGCAATGTAATTGTAATTATAATTAATTGTATTTGTTAGTCTCGAGTGACCCGAGTCGGGTTTTAGAAGTGTAAGCTGATATTCGAAACCATACATAATAAAATGAAGAGACGAACTAACAATGCCAGAGATTCTTTCTAATATAGCCGCATTAAGGAAATGGTCCCATTTCATGTCTTCGCTTCATTCACAAACATATCACGAAGTGGAGGTTATGAATGACCACCCTGTAAAAGAATATTGTGCACTTCTGTGTGGTAGAGTGACTTTCACTTAAAGAGAAAGTGAGAGTGACACTACTGCATTAACATCCCACAAATGTAATAGAAACTTGAATTCGAATATGGGATTTCTAGAATTTATTTGTCTTTATTGTTCGTCATAATTTGTAGAAACATTGGCAAATAGAAAATGCTCGGAGCAATAGAAGGAATAAAAAAAGTCTGTATAAATTAGCAAGCCAAACAGTTGTGTTACAAGAGAGTAATGAAAACGATTCTTAGGAACTAAGAAAATCATTTGAAAATCTAAATAAAGTAATCGAGTGTAAATTAGTAAATAGGATAATGATTTGGAACTTATGACTATGGCTATGAAGCAATTGCTGGCTGCGTCATTGCAATTTTCAGATGCAGCTGCGGTAAGGAACAGACACAAGGTGTTTTAACCTCGATTTTGATCTACTAAGTCGGTCATCTTCAAACTAATTCGATTCCATGCTTTCTAACAAAATACTCGTGTGGCAGGCTCCGTAGTTTATCGAATCTGTTCGATTTTAACATGCATGAACTTTAAACTCGACCTCAGCGTTGCATCTATCCGTTCATACCGCGATTTTAAATTCAGACAATTCATGCTTTCATACATTCGTAGTTTATAAGTTTAATCTCCACACTGTCTCACTGATGAACTCGCCTTTATAGTAATATTTCAGAGCGTCATCATCATTCTCTCTGGTACTCATTTCCATGGAACATCTGTGACAACTGTTTCAGTTCGTTAATACCGTGAATAATACACCCATCCATCCCATGGTCTTATGTACTCAATTCATTTTATTTGTAAACTGGGATAATGCTACTTCCCAACGAGGTACGGTACGGGGTGAGCCAAACCTAGCGTTTGTACTTTGGTAGTCTGCAGTTTTACTAAATACAAAATGCGCTATTGAAATTGTTTCGGCAATAAACCTAAGACATCTATTCGGAGTACTCGCTTCCGGAATCCCGATACTTCAGACCTACAGAAGCGCCAATTTGTGCAAATGTCTAATTCTGGCCCGCCCTGTATTAAGTGCAAATAAATATTCCACCATGGTTAGAACTTATGAATCACAATCGCATACGCACTCAGTTTTCCATTCAAATTCCACTAATTGCCCAACTATTGTCGCCCCATATTTGATATTTAAGTCCAAAGTTAAACCTAACCCAACTCAAACTTCAACCTCAATGTACAATGAAATGAAATTAGGAAAATTGACATTCTGAAAAGTTCAATTGAAAGCATTTCATTTGTGCAGACAGTGGTGATAAAATACACTGATAAAAAATTAAGTAATCATAATTCTTCATAATGCGTGACTTTGAAGGAAGAACAAGGACAAAAATGTGTCTTATTCTACCTCGAGCATATTTCTAAGCTTCTACAAGTGTGGTGCTAACCAATTTTATATTAAAGTATTTATCATGCATAGATGTGTCAGGATTTTTCCATAACACAATCTGGTTGGACTTATACAATTTCTTCATCACGCTGTGTTGTTTCTAAGCCTAAGGAATTCGGCGACATTTTAGTCTCAAACGTACCATAATGGGTACATGTAGTTAGTTTAGTAGTATTAGGTTAGGACTGGACTGCCCAAAATTTTTATAAATTACCAGTAGCCACTACCATGGTTTTTGGGATGAGTGGTGTGGCAAATTTTGTTTTGACAAATTCTACGAATACTTCGACTGCAGAGATTATTTATGAAGTTTTTCAACAAAAATGGATACATGGATCGAGTGGATTCACAACATTTGTGAGCACAGCTGCCGTACTAGTTATTGCTGTCTTAGCTCTGTGTGTATTTTTGTGTGTAAGACGTTCAAGAAACAAAAATGAGAGCAAAATTCCATTCACAATCGAAGGGATTTCTTCAACATCAAATAGTTTATTTGAACATAATCCTATTGGAAGGGTCCAGAAAAGCAGTATGTCCAGTAACAAAAAAATTCAACAGCATAAAAATATCATCACACCGGATCGTCATATTGCCTTCGTCATTCCAACAGTGAGTGGTTCAAAAAATAAAACTGCGTGCTGGGTAAATCTTTAATGTACTAATTAAAATTAAAGTGATATAATAATTGAAATTTTAGATTCCTCTTCATGCCCAGGATGATGTGAAGGAATCGAAGCAATCAGAAATAGCTTCACCCAGTCATCTCGCAAAAGTTCCAATGATTGAGAAACAATATTACCCACAATTCCACACCGAAGATACAACGCTTCCAAAAATTAGTTTCTGTTTATTTTACGAAGTGTCATCTCATGTTCTATTTGTCAAAATTCTTGGCGGCTGTAATTTCCCTGAAGATGACGGAAGGACGTATGGTGTCCAAGTCAAATTATACCCTGGTCGTGGAAGCAAACAGAAAACGAAGGATTATCCCGGAGGAAATCCAATTTTCAACCAAGAATTTCGATTCACTGTACGTAAACAAGTTTTGCAAACGAAAGTTTTAAAACTCAGGGTTATTGGTTTGGCTGGTGCTTCTTCAAGTCCAAAAACACTTTTGGGAGTAGTCAATTTGGCTATGAAGGATTTGCCGGCTGTCAATCATGAAGATGTTTTACAAGATTTTCGGACTGGACCGCTTTGGAGAAAAGTAGAACTTCCTTCAAGTATTGGACATGGAGTACGACTAGAAATCTCTTTAAAATGGACACTTGATCCCAGCCCTGGACTTTTGATTTTGAAAATCCGAGAGGCGTATGGACTTCACGATATTACAGAGGCAGAATACAGTAAATTTTACTTTCCGCTACTAAATAGAGTTACAAGTCAAGAAATCATACAGTAGTCGAGAACAAAGTCTGGTTCATAATTACACATACCAATGGCCAATAACTGGACGTTACCAGAAAAACATTGTCCAGAGAATTTAATACAAAACCCCTTGAGCTATTGGTCACGTGTTTGACTTAACTGTATGAATTGAATTGTTGATTTCCACGACTTCTTATCGAATTAAATTCCACGCAGTCCTAATTGCGACGTTTATGTTCTTGTTTCAGCATCCACTTATGTGAAAGTAACATTACATGAGCATGGAAGAACTATAAAGTCTCGAAAAACAAAACTTCTTCGTTGGGGAAGCTTACCAAATTATGATGACACGTTTGTTGTCACCATTCCATTTGACCTTCTTTCCCAAATCTCGTTCACATTGACTCTCGTGGCACGAGGACGTCTAGGTAATTTAATTTTGGCGATACTATACATACTACACTCTTGACACGAATTCAGGCTGGCTTAATTTACAGATAATTTTTACAGGGTCCAAAGCTATATTAGGAAGAATGAATTTGGGGCCAGTGACTTTTGTGAATCCTCAGACTGGACTTTCAACCGGTACGGAGATTTGGGAAGACATGTGTCATCAGCCAAATACTGAAATATGTCGTTGGCTAGAACTTTTTCCTTAAGGCCAATTTGTAAAAATCGGACACATCCAACTTTACAAAATTACTCGGACGTGTAAGTGTTTTCAAGATCAAGAACTAGTGGCTGGAGAATGGAACAACGAAATATCGATAATTACAATTCATAAACAATTACATGTTTGCAAACTGGGGGAGTTTTTATAAAAAAAATTGAAAAAGTACTTGCAGACTTCAAGTGCCAATTAATTTCATAGTCGATGATAAGCATTTCGGAAACTTCTAGAAAGTCTTTCACGCTTGCTTGTCTGTGTGGACTGTGGATGATTCACTAGTTCAATAATCTAAATTAACCTTCCGACATTTACATGGAAATGGAAGAAGACACATAAATACAGAATGTATTAATATGTAGTTTTCACGGGAAATAGTGAATGGATGCCTATAAGAATGTTGAACTACTTAATGGAGTTACACTCAACTTTGCCATCCGGCTTGTCGTAACAAGGAATTCTGTTTGGATGTAAAATTAAGAAGGACTGTCTTTCAATTTTGAGCATTAACCTGGCCTTTAGTTTTGAAAGTCTATGTCTTATTGGCACAAAAAATTCCAATTCTTGTATTTGCACCCTTCGATTTGATTTGATTGTTTATTAGCGTGATAATCCAAAGCATTCAAACATACAAGTAGGCGAATTGTTTGTCTTAACATGGAAATACGATTCCTTGTAAAAATACATGACATGAGTGTTTTACTCATCTTTTTTCGCTGTCACTGACATGGACATGTGTCAGACAGACATGTCCTGCCAAAAGAACATACGTCTGCCGTCAATGAATGTTTTTCCTTCACTTTTACCTTCTTGTGTAAGATGAGTTTCTTTTTTTTTGGAGTTAAGAAAGAGTAGTGATGAGAGATTTGAGAGAAAGGTTGTTGAACACACGGAGTGAATGAAAACATGAACTGGTGAGTCAAAGAACATTTTCTAAAAATGCAAATGCAAATGCATTCTACAACCAAACTACCTTATTCAAACAACCACCCGATTTAGAACATGCACAAAAAGAAGCATTAACCTAAGATGAGTTAAACTCTCTACAAACTCTGAACGCATCATTACTGGTTTGCTCCGAGAAAAGAGCACTCAAGGCGAAATAGTCTAAACTTTAAAAGAGTATCACAAGAAATCATTTACAATTAATTAAAAATTCTGTCGACTACAGAATATTTTCTAGAAACTCCTAATTTTTAAGACGACGATTCAATAAATATTCGCCATGCATATGTTAAGTACTTTACACATTCTATTCTTCACGTTGACGATTGTGTGGAGTGAAAGATTGCCTAAACGGCTGAGCAAGTACAAGGTAAAACATAATATTATACAATTCAAACAAATTCAACGTATCGTGAAATAAATGCATGCCCCGTAATATCCACACTTGTTTCTAGATTTGCAATAGATCAAGGTGCAAATCTGTCAGATCCTTATCAGAGGAACACTTTGACGTTAATTCCTTCGCATATAATAGGTGGACAAGTTGGTCACCTTGTAGCCGGCGATGCTCCACGACTCGATACAGGTAATCAAGGTTGCAAAGTCAAATTCGATTTTACATTAGTCAGAGCTGACCATTTCCATCTATAATTATAAATATGGCCTTCCTTCGACGAAATATGGAATGTCAGCACATTCGATTCTCTGAAATGCTTTGCGTAATTAACCACTCTTTTTGCAGTGAAAATCAGTTGGCAAGTATTGTCTTCCCACGACGCCACGACCTCTTAATATGTTTGTTAGTAGCCCTTAAGAAATGTATTGAAAAGGTACTAGTTTATATTGAGCGCAGTTTACTCCAAGTTAAACATTTTGTTTACAAAAGCTCCTCAACGTGAAACAAATAGTTAGCTAAATCGGTACCTAGTAGGTTTTATAGCGTAGACAGCCTTGTCCCAAAGTTCAGGCAGGGTTAAGTTACGCTTACTTTGTTTCGTGCAACAATTTTTTGGCACGAATTGAGGGTTGTGCAAGAATATTTTTTTTATAAATATTTAGGTCATGCCGGTTTCCCTTGATTTGTGGAAACACTGCTGTTCATGAAGAAGCATTCTGTTATCATCGTGGAACACTTTGTGAACAAATTTATACGGAGTCTCAGACAAACTTTCACTCCGACTATTCAGATTCAGACGACGCAGGCTACTTGGATTTTGGTGAGTACAAAAGTGTGTTTACTTCAAGCTAGAACATTGATACGATACGAATGCCAGAAATCGTCAAATCCATGTATGTTTTAATGACAAGCAAATGCTATCACGAATTCCTCAGTAGTCCTACTACTCTGCTCTGTCAGGGCTATTGACCCTGACAAATTTTTGTAGTACATAATTTATCAAGAAAGCCATGTTAGTTCTAATCTGTGAGTAATTATTATTATAAAGCTATCTTTAAAAATGTAATTTTAGGAAATTACGGTCCTCCGGAAATAAATGCTCAACCAAGTAGAACGGATTACAATTATGGCTTCATGGATATAAGCAAAAGTCGATTACCAATGCCAATGCCAGGAAGTTCGAATTCAAACGTGAAACGCTTTCCCCAACCAGTACTTCCCCCTCTAAACTCGACAAGAATGGGTAGAAGATATTCTGAGAAAACAAATCCGATTTATCAAAGACCACGTTTAGAAGATGACGATTCTTTCAATGGACCATTTTCAATTGATGATGATTCAATAGAACAAGGTTCTTTTCAAACATGTGGTGTCGCAAGAACGAATACTGATGACAGCCGAGGAATTACCTTGCGAATTTTGGGAGGAAAGGAATCCATGAAAGGACGATGGCCTTGGCAAGTTGCTATTGTTAATAGTCAACAAGTATATTTTTATCACTCAATCACTCAATGTATGGCAAATAATCGATAACGATTTCTCAAATTTGCTATGAATTATTACGCAGGAAACATTCTGCGGTGGAACACTTATTGCTCCAAGATGGATTCTGACTGCCGCTCACTGTGTACGCAGAAGAATTGAAATCATAATAGGAGAGCATCATTTGAATCGGGTAGATGGGACGGAGAAACATTACCAGGTGAGTGAGTGATACGCTTCCATGCATGTCCGAGCGAACACTGTAACGGGGTTTGCGACACAACCAAAATTTAAACAAATACTTAGGGGTAAGGCAAATCCTGATTTCCGCCCAATTTTGTAACCAGACGCCCGACACCCTTAAGTTTCTCGAAAATTGGCAAGATCAGACCAGTCGACCCAATTTATAAAGCTTCATTTATTTTATATTCGTAGATAGATTCAGCATTCATTCATCCAGACTTTGATATTGACACAGTGGACAACGACATTGCGCTCCTACTTCTTCCGGAACCGGCACCTATCCAGGCGAGTCTAGCCTGTCTTCCTAGTGGAGGTGATCCTTTGCCAACTCCTAACACTCTGTGCACTATCCTAGGTATGACACTGTCATTTATCCCTATTTCATTTTACCATTCTCAAAAATGTTTTCTTTTCTTCGTTTCGTATATCCTAGGTTGGGGGAAGGAACGCTACAATCATGTTTTTGGTACAACTGTTCTACACGAAGGAAAGGTAAAAAGCCATGAAATTGACCTTTCTGGTTGGGACGCGACGGTTGCGGTTTAATTTTTGGAGATATCTAACAGGTGTAATATTTTCACAGGTCCCAATTGTGAGTAATGGGGAATGCCGTCTTACGTATCATCGTTATGAAATTACACGAAATATGTTCTGTGCCGGTTATCCTGGAGGAATGGTTGATTCGTGTGCAGGGGATTCTGGCGGACCACTGTTGTGCTCAGTCGACAACAAGTAACTCAACATAAAACCAATTGAGCTTACAGAGCCTCAGTGCTTAATTAACTTAATTATCAATTATAATTTGTAGGTGGACTATTTTCGGAGTCACGAGTTTCGGAGATGGGTGCGGGCGACGAGGGAAATTCGGGATTTATGCTAAAGTTCCTAATTATGTCGGCTGGATAAGAAAAGTAATGGATGCAAATGATCACTTGTAGTTGTGATTGCAGTACAAGTACAAGAAAAAACATGGGAATTTTCCTGAATGTAACACTCACTGCCTCTTACGTTCCGGTAAGGATGTTGGAAATTCTAATCCGATTGAATGTATGCCGTGCTCGATAGAATGGTGGGTGATATGTTTTGTTATATGGAATAGACTGAATAAGAATGTATTATGTATCTCCTAAGAACACAATTAACGGCACCGACTGCCGACAGTATTCGTCGCTAAGAAGGTTGCATTTGAGAATTACATTACTAAATGTGTAAAATTATATGTTATGTATAAGTAAGATTTGTTTGAGAGATTGTTAGATAGACGTTGTAAGACAAAAACAAATAAACTTTAAAAATAAAATACGATTTATCATTTATTGCCTATAGTTCAAAATATTAAATTTTTAATGTTCAAGATTGAACTTTTTTTTATAGAAAAATTAAAATACACTTAAGGCTTCTTCCGACTCATCTTTGATCTACTGGGTTTGGTGTAAACACCACTACCTTTAAAACGACTTTGCCGACCGCCAAGTTTACGATTTGCAGCCTTTTCCCTACCAGCATTCTGCTTCTGTCGCTCAATCTTTAATTGCTTAGCCTTCTCTTTCACAGCTGCGAATTTAGAAACCTTTGGTCTTTTATTACCAGTAGATTCGTTAGCTCCTGGTCTCGGTCTCTTCCTTCGACTTGCCAATCCACTTGTTTCAGAAGATAGACCAGCGGTTGCGGGAACAGAGAACGTATCTAGAAAAATGATCCACCATTGTTATTGTTATTATCACATTAACCAGTCAGTTAACTAACATCGGATAACCAGAGAATTAAAATGAATGTAACTTACCGGCATCAGGATCTTGACCGACTTCGGATCGATACCATTCAGCGTCTTCCTTCGCGTCCTCTCCATCATACTTCATAGAACCACCACCCATTCCTTCCAAACACCTTTTCCGGTGAAGTTCTTTTTCAGATGCTTTCTTCTCAACATTTTGTTGCTGCACTTTCTTACGGTCCTCTTTCAATTTCCTGAAAGATAACTTGCAAGGTTAGCGCAATGAATGAAATTACAATTGACTCTTTATAAATACCTTTTCGCAGCTCGCTCTTTTCTAATCTTCAGTTTCTCGTCATCTGTTTTATGGGCCAATTTATGGTATAATGTTTCACCATCCAATAAACCATTTTCTATTTTGATTAGCTATAATAAATAAAATTCAACGCTGTTTTATTTTTCACGTATTAATGCAAGCATCTGAAAGAGTATTTTACATACCTGTAATTTCATCCGCGGACCAAGTTCAACTAATTTTATTGCAACTTCGTCAACTCCTTTTGTCCCTCGCGTGCTCAGTTTTTGAACAGCCTCAACGGTTTCAGACGTGTCCTCTGCTTCGCTTTCAGATACATCTCCGTCTCTGTTGAAAACATTTTATATTTTTAAAAACGTCTGTTGTGGTTCAGACAAATTCAAAAGCCCAAAGAATCAAATACCTGGTTAAAAAGTCCGAAATATCCTGACATCTGCCAAGATTTGGAATTTTGTTATGCTTTCCAATAAGCAATTTCTTCACTCCTTTCGAAACTCCAACCGGGCGGTACTATACAAACACAAATTATTATAAGGATTTAATTTCAAATGATTTCCTGTCATAGTCGATTAAGAATTGAATTCCTTAGCATTGGTACTTACGGTTACAGTGTAATGACGCAAATCAATGGTGTCATCTTCCTCATTATAATTTAGCATTAAAACCCGGCGAATGGTTCTGAGTTGAACTTTATTTATATTGATGGGTGGAAACATATTTTGGAAAGTAGTGGAAACTAGTTCCAAATGTTTCTCTTCCGAAGAGAAATTATTCATAATGAGGAGCGGATGATGCTGGAATTGAGTGTCATATGTGACCTACAAAACAAAACAAAAATCAACAAATTAAATGGCATAATTTTATGTTTGTGAAGTTATCGGAAAACTCAACATGTCAGAATTCGATTAGTTCATTCTCACCTGTTTACGTATTGTGCTCAAAACATCCCTCGACAGTGAATAATTCAAAATCCGAAAAGTAAGACTTGGTCCACGAGGAATACGACAAATCTTAAGGTATGGGCTGATCTGAGTTCGACTTATTGCGCACATATGCGTCACATGAAAATAACTTGCAATCGAAACGTAGTCCTTCAAAACATTTGATTTTGTTTTCTAAAATATTAAACATTTTTCCAATATTATTACAACCCATTTCAATCAAAACATTTAGTAAATAATGTAAATCTAAATCGTCAAAAACTAGTCAATTAACCTTCAGATTTGAAGCCGTGTACGGTTCCATAATATCGCGAATATTATGCATCAATTCCTTCACGTGTCGACCAACTTTTCCTTGGCACAAAATAAAAGAATGTGGAGCATTTTTATACTCCGCTGGTTCATGTTGTGCCCATTCATTCTCAATAGACGCACTCACTGGATCTTGGTTCCTTAATGTTCTCACTCGAACTCGGGCTTTGGTCTTCAAGAAAACACAAATAAAAAGAAATTAAATTTTTAATCTTTTTAGAAAATTATTTGCTAAAAAAATCTGTCTGATTATTATTTGAATCTGGCAGAGCTTTCAAAAGCTTGTCTATTTCATTATCCAAAAAAAGTATACAATACAACTTCAGACCACTTACGGTTTTTTTACGACCCATCACCGAAGATTTTATATCTCCAGATTTTATGTAAAACTAGTAAAACTGCTCAAAATTTTAAAAAATTGAGAAATGAATGTTCACGTGTTACTGCAAGATAGAAACTCAAGAACCGAAATTCCAGAGCACGAGGTGCATGGGAATATTGAATTTAAAATTTAGCGCACAATTCTGCCGGAAAAAATTTACTGGAATTTTGAATTTTGACGAACGATTTTTAGACCCAGGCACAGGCAGAGCAGACGAGACAGACGAGACCAAGCACCGGGACGGAACGGATGAAAAAATTGGAAGAATCCTCAGCCGAATTTATATTTGTTTTAAAAAAAATTCACTGATTTCAGCGGTTGACAGCAGTGACAGTCTCACGTCAGGAGAGGTGAGTGTTCTAAACACAATTAACTGTTAATTATATGACCTGTCATTTGTTTTTTAATGAATGATGGTCATTTGAGTTTGAGCGTCCTTTGTCTCGTTCCTAATGTTGGGGGCAGGAGGGGCATGGCATGGGTGTTATTTCTTAATTGACAATTTTTAATTTCAATTTGCATATCACACGTTAAATGCTGAAGTTTGATAAATTAAAACAATCTTAATTATGTATAGCAATATATATTCTGACTGAGTTTATGGAATTTTTTTTACATTAATATTTTATATTTTCTTCCCCCCGTCTCCCTGTGTATTTCGAATTTTTCTTCCCCTAGCATTGCTACTTTGCTATGGAAGATATTGCATCCACGCATTATGGTTTGATTGAAATGACTGTCGCTTTTTTAAATTAACTACTCTCTCTGATCACTGATGTTCCACCGATTTGGTATTCCCATTCCGTAATGTCTTTGTTCCGTGCAATTTAAGATAGTATTACCTGAAACATGAGGGGAGGACATTTTTTTCTTCCTCAGCCATTACTATTGCCATGTTGTGTGTTAGTGTCAAGAGTCAAGAGTGAATTTATTATAGTCACCAAATACGAAGCCTACCCACACTAATAAGTATAAGTAATAACATGAAAATGTTGCACTGATTTATCAGTAGGTGCAGAAGATTCCGACTTTAACTAACTTAATTAGCTTAAATTTAGAAAGAACTTAATTTACGAAGAATTTCAGCTAAATTACGTAGAATCTCAGCTGGGATGTGAATGTAGAATATATTTATAAACAACAATGATTAAGCTAATAAATTATTCATTAATTTTCGAACTGTTATTTCATAAAACAAAAACCTAAATGCTTGGCTTGTTGGCTTAGAACTAAGGTCACAATGTCAGAATGTCAATATGTATATGTATAATCAAAAATAGAGATTGGTGATACTGGTGTGATGAGGCGCTACCCCAAATTCTCTTTCATGAAAAAAGGAAAAGCTATAAAATTTAATTAATGACTCATTTTGTATTTCTTTATAGACGTGACGACGGGGGAATTGAAGTTGGCATACTGTACGAATAACCTTTGCCACAATGCATCAAAAAACCATCCCAGTCGAAGTTATCACGGTGCTATCACCCAGAAAGTTGATTGTTCGGTATACATTGGAAATTTTGGGTGAACACCTGCAGGTCTTAGAGCAGAAAATACTAAGGAGTTACCGGCGAAGACAAGACCGCAATCTAGGCAGCGTAGAACTTGAAATTGATACGGTAATTAACTCACAGTTAATCAATCGACCAGTGTTAGTGTCCTCGAAGACATTATTTCACCCTCGAGATTTGGTTACAAGATAAATATTCACTTTTTACTTTTTTTTACACAGCACGTGTTGGTAGTCAGTGAGGACTTTGAAGGTGCCAGAAGGGGAGTGATTGTTGACATCAATCGAGGAGAGGAACCAGTGCAGTACGGTGTGTTTTTGTACGACTATGGATTATTCAGGTATGTTAAAAAGTCATGAAGAGTAGATTGTAATTGTAGGTACAGCGTGTCCCAAAGTCCCAATTCGATCTGGCGACCTCTCGAAAAAATAAAGTAAATGCATTCGCGACATTCACGCCGTCATGCGTAGATTCCGACATATTCAAATATTTTTGAAATTCGAAAAGTTCGGACAGATTGAATTTCTCTGTGACGAAATTCTGTGGCTGGATTAGGATATGTTACCAGAATTTTATGACTATTCCGGCGAGTATACGTAAAAATGATTTCAGTCAGTCGGACAGGTCTGAGAAGGCTCAGCCAAATTTAAGGAAGTCCTCACATGTAATGCTTTACGGTAGTCCTACTGCATAGTTCCGACTGCACTGGGACCCTTGAGTTTTGTTTATATTCAATTTGTTTTATAATTATTTCAGGATTTACGAGCGACGTTCAATTGAACAACTTAAATCTGTTTATCAGAACGAGCTGGCACCTTGTGCATGTTATGTTACGATGCCTGGTCTAGTACCTGCAACTTATATCCCTGGGGCGACGAGTGGACTATGTGTGTAAGTTTAAGCTAGCTGGGTTGGTCAGTATTCGATTATTTATTTGACATTTCACATTTTTTTTCTCTGATCTCTTTCCTATTTCGGTGTTCGCTAAAATATCCTGTATCGAAATGTTGGTTTTGATTGAGTTCAAGTTCGGTGTTTCAATTCCTTCTGTACTGATTTGAATGTTTTGTGAATTTCGATTTCAGTTGAAAAAACGGGTTGCGATTCAATAGGAAGAATTCAGATATACATACATACTATTACATTAGCTTTAGCTTTGCTTACGTAATATTAATACATCTGACATTTATTTAATAGCCCGGCTCAAGAATGGTCCGCCGAATCAATTACATTCGTTGAAGATTGGATTCAGGCAAAATCTATTCACCTATTAAAACTGGCCCCTATTGACGATGTGTCCATTTGTGGAGATTTCTACCGGGAAGGGGAAAAAAAATCCCTCTCCAGGAACCTGACCGAGGCGAGATATGCAGTCTACGACAGGAATGATTACATCAAATTGATGGGAACTACAGAAGATCTACAAGTTGATTCTGTTAAATCTAAGAAGAATGAAAAGGATGGGAAAGTTAATGACAATATTCCGATTCCAGTGTCAGGGATTAAGGCTAAGTTTGCAAAGTTGAGAGTAGGAGATTGTGAAGACGATGAAGCCTCATTGCTTGACGAAAATGGAGATAATAAAAATGAAATGACGATCGCCACGCTTCCAGTCAAAGTTCTGCTCAGAGGAACTCACCTCCTTCCTCCCTACAATCAGTTAGAAAGTTTTCCACTTCAGGAATTGGTTGCAAAGGTTAGACATTTTTATTTTTTCTATTTAAAGGCAAAGGCAATATATTACTTGTGTTGGCAATTCACAATTTTAACAGACAAAATTGTGCATCCTCATTTCGTTTTCGTATCCGCTGACCATTGGACTTAATTAAGAATCTTATTATTTACAGACTTTGCAGTCTGATATGAAGATTCTGCAGATAAATCATCTTCAAAGAAGCAGTTGGCCTCACGTGTTGCGTGGACGCAATTGCTTCATTATTGGCGGTCAGTCGAAGAAGAAAGGGAAAAGTTTGTCGTACATTGTACCGATTGCTGCAGTTTGTCTTTCTCACCTAGAAGTTTCTAATAAGACAAGTCAACACGTAAGAAATTGTATTTCGTTTCTTTCTCACAGTATAAAGATGTTAAAATTTAGTCAGTTTTGACAGTCAATCTAATATACTTTTTTAACAAACTCCAATAGACAACAGATGGACCACTTGGTTTGTTCATCTGCAGTTCCATGCATTCTGGTGAAAAATTGAAAGAACACATGGACAAATTCTTAGGGAGAAGTAAGATCGCAATTTACTTGGCAATGGCAACGAGCGGAGACCTGAAGTACAAACTAAGGGAGAACCCTGAGTTTATTATTACGACGCCTGACTTTGTTCACACATTGCTTGATAATTACTACGCTACCTTCGGATTTGATCGGTAAGAGTTTTAACGTAGTACCTACTTTCTGAGTCGTGCAAGTGATTATTGATTTTTATCATTGATTTTTTTTGCTTTTATTTAGACTACGCTATCTTGTTTTTGATGATGCCCACTTGCTGATGAAATATAAATTGGAACCCGTGACAGGCTTAATTCAGAGGCTTTCACATTATCTGGAGAAAATTGAGAAACGGTCTTATTCTTTGCAAACAATTTTCTGTGGGCAAGAATGGAACCAAGAAATGGAAGCTGCATTTCTGAACGTTACCGCTGAACCAGTCTTAATTATTGGATCTTCGTTCCAAGCTATTGCATATGGAGGAGTCAAGGTTCAGGTTCATTTTATCAGGGCTGATGAGAAAGCTGATAGACTGGCTGGTAAGAAGCTGAACTCTACCCTCGTATTTTTGAGAAAATTGAGATGGTAATCCGAATTTCTTGTTTTAATAAATTACAGAATTAATTGACAAAATACAAACACGAACAGTCATCGTTTGTCAAACTCAAGAAACAGTTGTTCACATCGGACACACGCTGTACCGGAATAAGGGTATAAAAACTGTTTACTTGCCTCTAGGAGATGCTACTTCGGATCAGATAAACGGTAAGAAAAGAACATTTAGGCTGAATGATAGAGGGTATAATATAAACACAATCCCATCTTTTTGTGACAGAAATGAGGAACGAGTGGTTAAATTCTTGTCCGGAGAACAAATTGCTGTTCATCTGTATGGATAGCGATTTGAGGGAACTCAAGTTAGAGGATGCTGAAACAATCATTCACTATGACATGCCTTCAGCTAAGTTAGAAACATTTGGAGACCGGCACGTGTGCATGTGGAATTCATTTCCAGATATATCAGAAGCACAGGACGAAAATGTAGCTCCCAAAACCGTAAAGGCCTAATATTTTTCATTACTAATGCTGCAAGTTACAGCTTCAGTCGAGCAAGTTCAGGTAGTTAAATTTTAAAATTAAATCCTTAAATTTTAAATTTCAGGAGTTGGTAAGCCATGTGTTCCTTACTCCAGACGAACCAGACTTGCACAAAATTGTGCGACATTTGCGGAAGATTAAAGCTCACATTCCTCAGAGCTTGAATATTTTGACTGAAATCGTAAGTTAATTATTCTATTTTTTACTTTTGCTCATTAGGTTAACAGAAGACCCGCATAGTTTTTTGTTTTTATGATGGGGTAGTGAGCATCTCACTCGAGATGAGTTTAGAAATTGTTCATTGTCAGAACTTCCTTAAGGTTAGACTTCGAAGGCGATGTTTCTAAATGTATGTGTGATGTATGCACATTCTAGGCATGTAACGAAGAGGAGAAGAGAGCACGCCTTTGCGAGTCAATCATGCAATTCGGGAAGTGTGACAAAAGCGATAAACAAGACTGTGACCGAAGACACTTCTTAAACCAAGACGAGTTGAATGGAGAGTCCACCGTTCAGAAAGTTGGAAGGGTGAGAAATTGTGTTTATTACAATGGATTTTTGAATAGGTTTTAACAATCCCTTGTTTCTGGAAAGGTCGAAATTGAAATCACCCAGTGTGACACCGTAAACACATTCAGGGGAAAGTTGCAACATTACCACAAAGTAATAAATGGACGAAAGTTCGAACATGTTTCTTTTCTCAACATCTTGAAAAAAAGGGAAGCTGATTTGACACAATATTATTCGGAAGAGTCAAACAGGTTAGTTACTAGAAGTTCGTCTCTGAACTAGAATAGAATTGAAAATGAAATATACTCAACTTTGACATCTTTGATTCATTTACAATAGGGTTCCGCTGCCGAACCCCAAGAAGAAAGCCATATGTGGATTTCAGTCAAATGAAGGAAGCAATTACACTCGAGGAAAGATAGTAACTGTTCTTAAAACTTCGGAGGTTGGGTTTCCAATGGAAGTCCGAGTGTTTTGTATCGACACTGGCCATTACGCTGTTCGACCTGTGACTGATCTGTACACTCTACCAGAAGAATTTATTTCTGCTCAACCGACTTGTGTTAATGTAATATTGGCAGACCTGAAACCGACGAATGCTGAAGAACAATTTAAACTGATAGACAACATGAAAGCTCGTAAATTAACAGAAGGAAGAATTTACACTGCCAGGGTTAGTCGAAGAGTACCAATTTTTTGAGCTTGTAAAACTGTGGGCAGGTTTTTACGTACCATCTATTCTTGTATTTATAGATTGCCTTCTCAATTGGAAACACAGTTTGGGTAAAACCGATGGCGGAATACGAAAGAGGCCTATCCGGAGATTTAGTACAACGCAAAAATGTCAGAATTGAATTGACAAGAGAGTTGAGGGCAGCTGAAGACAATCCGAATCATCTGATTAATCTTTACAAGATGGCCGAATTGGCTGGATTCGATTGTGATATATACAGGACATCAGAGGCTATTGGACGAGGTATACAAATCTATTTATTACAACGTGGTTTTGAGCAGTTGAGTTAATACAAATTAAGTAACGAAATTTCCTCTCCGGAAATGAAATCAGGTTAATGGAATCAGAGAAAGTCGATTCTACGATAAACACTAACTGCAAGCGACTGTTTATTTGGTTTCGGTTTAGTTAAACGATATTGAATTGATTTTTGTGTACAGATTTTGAGGAAACATACTACCTCAGCCGGGAACCCATTTCTTGGGCTCATTTAAGAACTTACTCAATTGATGACCCGAAAACGGATCTCGTGTGGTCCACATTTGTCACGTCACCAGATTTAGTGTACGTAACATTGGATAAGTTTGTGGATTTACTTGATGAAGTAAACAAGGAGTTAGAAGAACACGTTCTCACTCAAATAGAGGGACAATATGCTGATTACGCCTCGAGATTTCAGGACTATTACGAAGAACGTATGTGTGTGGCTGCAAAAGAGCGATATGATAAAGTGTAAGTTAAAAATAATCACTCAATAATATTGCCATTATGCATACTAGTATCTTCCACTAATATTTTTAATAGGGTAAAAATTGTAGGTAATCTATTTGTATATGATGGTGGTCGTATTTTATTCTCAAAAGGTGGAATCGTGCCATCATAACTAAGATTCGTGAGGATATCGACGACGGTAAAAAATTGTTTGACGTTTTCTTTGTTGACCATGGCGATAGTGCAGTTGGAATGAGCGCTTTTGAATTGTTTCCCATTCCGAAGAAATTTGTGAATCGACTGCCTTTCCAGGCTATTGCACTTAAACTTAATCATGTTTGTCGTGAGGACGGAGTGCCAGAATGGGGTAAGGAGGTTCAAAAAGCCCTGTACGATCTTCTTTTCATAGACGACAAAAGCAAATCCCTGGACATCATGGTAAGTAAACATTTATGCCAAACTTTTGGAAGCATGATCGGGTATGAATAATTGAAATTGTTAATTATTTACAGCCCGTTGAGAAATTGAGAAAATTAAGTGGGAGAGAACCTCCGTGCGAGTACTATGAAGCATTTGTATTTCTTGAAGAGAAGGAGTTGGGAGAGTTTTTGGTGGAGAAGAACTACGCCAAATATTGTATTGGAATGGAGGATTACTTGAAGCGATTGAAGAAGGAAATGCTGGATCGACTCAATAAACTTGTTGACAGCCAGTTGAAGATTGGAGGCAATGATGAAGACGATGATGATGATGAAATGGTTGACGCCGGGGAGTCCGTTCCTGGTCTTCCCAATTTGGATGATTTTGATATTTACTTAGGAGAAGAGGGTGCAGAAGGATTCGTTAATACTATCTTTCCGGACATGGTCAGGAAGAATGGAGCGGCTGCTTTGCCAGGTTTGTTAAACTACACGATTTGTAAGGATTGTAATTAGTTTTTAACCTGAAAGTGTAAAACAACTTATTTTTTTTTGGGAAATCCAACTAAGAGTAAGAGTTTGTGTAAATTATGTAATCTTAGAAATATGAATACCGCTTGAGAAAATGTTTTAACCTGCTTGAATTTTCCGGAAATGAAAGCCAGTGGCCCGTGGCTTGTGGTTTCGAGGCATGACCCTCTGTCTATCATATTCTAAACTAATTTATGATTTTTAGGGGCTCCTGACGAACCAAAACCTTCCTCATCAAAGACACTGCGTGCCGAACTCGCTGCCAATTCAACTGCTGGAAACGCTGATTCCAATTCGTTTTCTGCCGGAATGTCGAACAATTCGACCAATCCAAGTAAGACTGGCAACCATGCACCTCCAGCAAGAAAACCGGCCGTGACAGCGACGAATAAATTTGTAAGAAAAAATAAACCCACAAAAGATCTTTCGGGAGATTCCGAGTCGACCGAGTACACTAGAAAACCGCAAGTTCATTGGACTCAAACAAATACTACGGTGACTCTTAGAATTGGCATCCCTGACTTAAAGAAATATACATTTAAGATTGGCGACGATAAAAGATGCATATCATTTCAGTCCGAAGATACACCACCAAAGAATTATAGCTTTGAATTTGAGTTGTTTGGAAAAGTTTTGACCACTCCAGAGATAACACCTTTGGGGTTACACCTCCTAGTCAAACTTACAAAGCTTACACCGGATTTCAAATGGCCGACCGTTACAAGAGATAAAATTAAATCCTGGTGGCTAAAACGAGATCTGAGTACTTTAGATTCTGACGATTCAGATGATTCTCCTGAGGACGATGGAATTGGTGAAGGATTTGGAATTCCACCGCCGCAGAGGGGTGAAAACATGAAAGAGAATCATTCATCTGAAACAATGAACGGGAAGCGAACCTATGAGAATATGCCTGTTGATTTTGAAGGAGATGATGACGATTCGTTTTCTAGTGACTCTGACATTTCTGATGATGCTGAACGAGACGCAGATATTTACAGAACAAACGACTAAATACTTCCCAAAAGTGTATTAACATCTAGTTTTGCTAGTTGTATCAACTTAAGAATCTCTGAGACAGCTCAACTACTAATTACCTGCAATCCAATTAGTTCATATTTACCAGTTTAGTTACTAATCTCCGTATTTCTTTCTATCTACCTATCTGTTTCTTTGGCGCTACTTGACAATCTGTTATTGGGAATATCGTTAACTTTACCAGTTTATGTCTATCTCAATTAATGTTTAGAATTAGATTTTAAGAAAACCGTACACCGAATGTTTTCAACTTCTTGAATGTGTTCACTTGTTCTAATATAAAGACGTGGTACGATTTGAAAGCCGGTTCTGATCTGATTCGCCAGTTGTTCCTCCATTTTTTAACTGAATAACGTCTCAATGGACAATATCACTGCCTCTTACAATAGGAGGGCGAATCATATCCTTAGCACACTCTTACCACAATTCTTATATATACTCTATATGCGATATTCTTCGGCATTACGGTTAAGTCTATTTTGAAATATTGTTATCTTGCTCCTATTGATTTTTCGTTTGGGTCAAATGACCAAATTCCAAATATATGACGACTGTACGTCGAGTGTGTGAAGATTATACCGCAGTATGTTATACTCGTTTATTATTTTTATAAGGGAGATCAGAGCGGAGATAAAAATTAGAAGTCGGACCAATTTGTTAATTGATAGTGAGACATTGGTAGGTAGCGAACAAATAGGGAAAATTGACTTGAGCACTTGTCGTCATCTTACAATCAGTTTTGGTTTTAATCTGTCTTCTGGTTATCTTCGAATACAAAAAAAAAACAATCATTTAGTATCCAATAATTCTTTCTGCTTCGTCAGCATCAGTTTTTCAGCTTCAGCAATATATCCTTCCGTAAGTTTCATTATCTATTCGAAACAAAAGTTCAAATCGGTACTATTAGTTAAAGATAAAATTTTAAATGAACAATGAACACAATTCTCAGAATTTAATTTACTTGATGTTGAACACTATAAATTAAATCTTCAGACATTTCCGTTTGTCGTTTCCCCTCCTTCACGTAACGATTTTGAACACCTTGTAGTAAAACTTTATATTTTGTGAAGAGGACTTTAGCGTTTTTGGCAAGATTTTCTCGATGTTCACGAGTAACTCTGTTAACAGTAGGCAGTATTGAGCAGAATAATCAGCTTTATCAAAAAAAATATAATGTGCTAGTACCGTCGATACTCACTTTGGTAGTGGAACATAGATTGTGGTTCCTTCCTGTTGAGGGTTTACATTCATTCCGGATTCTTGGATAGCTTGCATAACAGCCTGACAGGCCTCCGGGAGAGATGATAAGTTTAGCACTGCCATTTGTGGATTCTTTCGCCCTACTTGTGCTAGTTCCTGTAGAGGATAGCTTTGACCATCAAACTCAACTTGCAACATCTCCAAATGACCTGATTTGTACAAATACAAAGAATTATGTTACGTTTTTTGAACAGTAGGAGAGTCAATTGTATGCATAGATACCGGCAGCCCCTCGTATGCTCAAGCTTTGTGCAAATTCTTCCTTCATTTCATTCACCAAATCTTCTAGTTGACCCTTGAGGGCCCGAACATCGACTAATTGCCCAATTTCTTCTTCACTAATAACCACGTTAGATTTCCCAGACTTCACCTTGTTCTTTCCTTTCGCGTAGGAACGTCTACTTTCAAGAAATGGTCCGGTTAGTCCGGTACCGATGGTACGCTCAAAACCAAGAATTTGGGCAGGATTTGTAGAAACCGTTAAGGCTCGTGACAGGCAAAATGAAGACAAAGTTGGTACTAATGTATGACTTGAAGGCTTGCAGAAGCAGTTAGCATTTTTCGCATTAAGATTCGATGCTCCGAAAACGCCCAAGCTGTCAGATTTGGTTCTCTGGTGAAGAAACCTGGAGTTCTGTTTTCCCAGAACACCATTCCCAAGGATCGACGTTATCTTGTCCAGGCGAGTGCATAATGATGTACCTTGGATGAGTCGGGTTGACATGATTCAATTCTTATTCCACACAGAATTCTCGAGTGATGAGACCGATTTTACTACAATAACAATTTATAAAAAAAATGTGAAAGCATTGAATCTCAACACTATTGTCATTTCGAATCGCGGCTGCTATCAGCATGAATTGTTTCACTCCGTATTCGATAAATCGAAATCGGATTCCACATTTCCCCAATTGATGAGATCTTACAAAGACAACAAAGAAATATTCCACAGAACTTACAATGAAAAACGAACTGCGTCACGTCACACGACAGAACAATTTTCTACTCCCACGTTCACTAGTTTCGTTGCGATTGCGAGTCGTGTTAGTGTTGGCTGTGGTTGAGGAAATACGTCTCCTTATTTGTTCATCGATTCTGAAAATAAAAAGAAACCTGCATACAACAAAGTTCCTTTGATGTCCACTAATGGTGTCACAAAAATATGTTGGACTTTTTGGAAAATCACATGCCCTCAAATATGATTGTCTCAATAACATCATTAGTTGGAGTCCGCGAAGCGGACAATCCACCGCACATGTCCTCAATTCAATATAAAAGTTTAAAGGAAGTGAAAGAATGCGAAAAATTCCTAAATCCGGGAGTTGGTCTTAGCCAAGTTGAGCCACAAGAATAAGCTCAATTCCAAAGAAATAACGGCGTCTGAAGTGTGAGACAATTAAGCAAAAGAAACAAACAAATGCAATTTGTTCCAAATGTTCTTTCGTAATCCTTGTTTTCCGAAATTCCTAATCTAAAACGTGGCTACTAACTTGTACCTTGGCGGAGGGAATGGAGGAATCCCAATAACAATTGTCTTATTTCCATTTTCAGCGTGAATCTGCTGAATTTTTGACTTGGTGGATCCAAGCTGCAGGTAACCATGATTGATCATATCGTTTGGATGCCAGTGATGAAAATATAGTGGTGAAGTCATAAGAAGCTCCTAAATATGAATTCAATGAATATATTTCAGTAGTTTATGAACCAGTGGAATCTGCCCAATTTTCTTGGAAATCAGCAGGGATTGTCTACCTTAAATATGACTTGTGCTGTATCCTTATATCGATTCTCTATCGTTTTCTTTAGCAACTTTTCTTGTTCTCTATCACATTCTGATGGGGCTACACGTGTGCGTTGTCTAAACATTCTATATTTCCACCAGTTACTCCCAGTGAATTTATCATTATGAAATCCACAAACTAATTCGGTTAAACAAATTGTATAATCTCCAAGTAATAATATTTCAAAAGAATTTGCGGGGTGGGCTTTGTTTACTTTTGTGAGTCGGTTACCGTAGCTACGCGATGATACTCAGCAGGTGATGCTGGGTTCTGTATGAAAGGCTGAACAAACTCTTCCTGAGAAAAGCAAAATATATTGGCTAATAAAAACTATTGTTCCATCAGAAATACCATTTAAGGATGCTAGGAGTGCCTTTCAATTTTTGATTTTGTAATGATTAGAATCAAAATGCAGATGGTAGTAAAGTTCAGAGATAGATAAAAATAGATTAATTTTGTGCATAAAGTTAGCGCAATAGCGAAGGTATCTCTAAAACAATTGTACTATGCATTGCACATGTACAGCATTCTAATATTACTGCAAAATACCCATCATTGGAATGCCGAAGCAGTAGGCCCAACGATACATGGCCCCTTGGTACTGGTTGTTTGGATATGGTTTCAAATTAGAACCATGTACAGGGTGGGCCAAAATAAAACGTTAGACTCGTAACATTCGAAACCAACAAAGACGTAGATTTATGCAATGTATATTTCAAAAGTGTATCGTGATAGGTCATAAATACTGTTGTTGACGCAAGTAGCATCGTCACTACACAGAATAGTCTATATATGTATATGATGGTTTTTAGATCATGAGAACCCACGCTCACCCTTCGCCGTACATTTTGATTTTAGTAAGATTGCAACTGTAACGAGTAACGAATGGTGAAAATGAATGCAAATCGAGCTTCAGTTTGTCTGGTCTGGTAGTCTGGTCCGCCCTGTAGAACATCCCTGCCAAGGATTTTCCATTCAACAAAAATTTCGTTGAGGGAGGACTTGGACTTGGACGGAGGATTCCTTTTTGTTTTCAACGATGACCTTTTGTCAAGCGAAGTACTCTTTGCCCTGCATGTGAAAACCTCACAAAATTTTTTGAGTTTATCATAACACCTGGCGCCAGGAGAACTTTCTAGTGCCTGGCTCCATGGCTCCCCTTCTACCCTTTGCATACATTCTACAGTACAGTTGCATTGCCCAAATATTTTGGTCCTCATTTCTCCCTGTCCCAGAAGATATGGGTTCCCTTAAGTCCCAATCCCAATCATACTTTTTTTACAAGAATGGGGCGTCATTCGCGTTCCTGACGAAATAAAGGAACCTAAATAGACGTTCAACACGCAACCCGGCAGTTGGTTTTACAACATGCCAATATACCAAACCACTAAATTTTATGTTGTAAAGTGTACATCCTGAGACCCTTTGCTACATCGTGGAAGCTGACACCCGTTAGACGAGGGCCAACAACTTTTATTTAAATTTTACATTAGTTAATTGGAGCAAGTTCCTGAGTGAGTATACATTGGAACACGAATTACACGAACGATATGGTTTCATTTTTACTACAGAAGAATATCATAGCATAATGTTTTACTAGAACAAGAAGTGAGAAAAAAGTGTGACCTGACCTATCCCAATCCCAATGCAGGACATTCACATCACATAATACACAACACATAACACAGCTGAGACATTTAGACCTGTCGGAATAAATCAGAAATCAGACCAACACAATTGTACAGATAAAGTTAAGGACGTAGGAAAGTACGTTTTTGTTCAATTGTGAATGTGAATTCCAGATAGATGTGAGAATTTTTTTTTCGCTTCTGTTCTGTACGAGCATACAATTTTACAATCTGAAATCGGGTGATCAGAACAGAGAACGGAATAACGAGAAGAGCCATTCATTGCAAAAACTGTGCAAGGGTT
>JAQGCB010000116.1:0-31965 GCA_034698835.1 Protaphorura tricampata
CATCGTATTCATCGTGTAGTGTTTTTTAATAATGAAGGAACGTAAAGAAAGGAGATAAAGCAGTAGCTATGTGTCTGCCACCCCTGCCATGCTTTTCATCATTCGTAAGATCATGAGCTCTACCCATTCCTTGTTCTTAATTCAAGTTTTTACAGTTTCACTTTATTTTATTTGGTCACAGCACAGCACAGCACTGCACTGCACAGGGGCCGTCGGACTCGGACTCCGACTTGGACCAGTGCAGTCAAGTCAGCTCTCTCACGATGGACATTATTCAAATGTAAAAATTAAAGAAAGCACACACGTAATGCATGACAATTTGGACCTGAATTTTACAGCCAAAAATTTCCCCTTGTGAATACGCAAGATCTCCGCATCTCTGCACTGCATGTGTAAGCTTCCAGCTAGACATTAATCAGAGAGCAAGCACTCAAGAGCACAATAATTCCAGTTTTTTTTCAAACAGGTGGAAAATCCAATACCAATACTTACTCAAGTCACATTTCACATAAAGCTTAAGCATTTCTTGTTGTCTTGTTGAATATATCGTACTTGTGATGATCGCATGCTCATCGTTAATGATGAATCCTTGTTTATCAACTCTCCATGTCAATTCTTATCGGACAAATAATTTTTAAGTGTCTTCGGCAAATAATGAATTTGAATAAATTCAAAAACCAAAGGGTTTTTACTTGTCACCGTCAATTGTCACCCAAAGACGGTCGACATCGGCATCATTAAGACTCGTGTTGATTAATTCGTAATCGACCGGCCGTGCAACCTTACTTCTTGCCGCTTCGCTATGGTGAGGATTATCTCGCTATTTCTTACGTACGTATAATTCATGTTAAAAAATTAGTACGTACATATGTAAATACCATATGTATGTGAATATTTTGTGGCGACAATTTTTTTTCTATCCAAGATCAATGGATCGACCTCATTCATGTGACAATCATTGTCAATCCAATCGAGAAAAAAAAAATCTTCAATAGCGACAGCAATAGCAATAGATGGCTGGTTGGCTTTAGATTTTTCTTCCTTTAGAATTTGAAGGATGGCAAGGGTGCGTAGTTGAAGACAGGCCAGGACGGGCATTAGATATGCAAAGTTGAGTTGCGTCGTTTCAAGTCTGAATACAGATTCGTTAGGGAGGTAATTTTTTCCAAATATTCACGGAACCCCTATACGTACGTATAGTATAGTATCCACTCGATCTCGCCATGAATAACAATTAACAATCAATCTCGATTCAATTGGGTGGGGACAAGGACGACCCACGTCCGGAGACCTGAGACCCGACTGTCTCTCAAATATTCGACATATGAGATACAAATATGTAGTGTCAAAATTTTACGTACTAAATTTTAGTTATGTCACATAGTTAAATTAGGCAAGAGCTCAAATATTTTCGACATAATTTGTAAAAATATATGCATGCATAAAAATTTTGACACACAAATGTACACGCAACACTTTTGTGTCCTTACAAGATGTCATCTACAAAAAAACACATGCACACGGCACAGCGTTTGTCTCGTAAATCGTATCGATCATTCTTCTTGCCATAGAGACAAGATGAAGATGACATGACTTGACAGTGCAGATTTTATCATTCCCTATAATTTTTGCATGTGAACCTCAGAGAAGAGAAGACGACATCCCGAAAACTTGATGAGCGATGAAGCGGTGAAATTCTGAAACGCTGTGTCACTTTCACTCAAATTCACAAAAACCCGTACATACTTCTATGGTACTTCTACGTATACGTATATATCTGAATCTCAATTCTACTTTACGGGTACGTGTATGTATGCTGTGGCTGATGCTCCCAAAGCACATAAATAAAAGTTGATCTCTAAACGGATCTCTCATGAGGTGCTTGTGCTTGTACATGATGAAGTTAAGCCAAAGCAAGGCAGCTAGCTCCTTTTGTTGTCATTGTTTGCACTACAGACAATAAAGAATAAGCCCGTTTTGTGTTGACTCAAGAGTTTGAACAATTTTCAAATGAAGATTGCTTATTTAGCGGAAAGGATGGAAGAAGCCCACGAGGGAAACCCTTTTCATGTTAAAATCAGACATACCAAGCCTAATATCCTAATACCACTCGGGTTAGTTTGTTTTTCCATTCACAATGGTTACCTTGTGTGATATACTGTAATACTGAAGTTTCCAACAAGAATTTATAGACTCAATCTAAAATTCAGTGAGTCGTGACTTGCCACACCATTTGGTTTTAAGCTTTAAAGGTTTTCCCCTTTTGACTAAATTACATTTACATAGACACACAACACATTACATGCGTGGTTATTCAAGTTTACTTTTCAATTACGAAACATTACATTACATTACATGGTATTACGTAATGCAGGGAGTAAAGCACAATCCATGGATTATTTTTATTGTAATAGTCATCCACCCCTTTCCCTCACACTCAATCTTCTATTTGAGTCTTAAATTATTACTTACATGGAAAAGACTCTTCAAATAAAACTGCAGCTTGCAGTGCAGTGAGGATTCTCGATCTTTTATGTGTATTTGTATTTCTTAAGAAACACAATAGAATGGTGGGGATGAATGTAAATTCAATACCAAAAATAACCATGCATGCTTCGGGTACCAGCCAGAATACCACGCGTGTCTATTTTAGCCATCAATGCATGCACATTTTATGGAAGGGACTTGTGGGATTTCCGTTGTTTTGAACTCTCATACAATAAATTGTGCCCCTAACGCGTTTTTGATATCCGGAGTCCGTAGTTTTCGAAGTAAGATTTTTTAAGCAAAGACCTTGTCAAGATTTGACAAATTCTGGAACTAATTCACTTATTGTACGTACAATTTGCACTCAAATAAATCCAAGTGTTCAACTATTCAAGCAGTGCATTGTCTCAATAATTAGGTTCATACAAATGACCATACAAGTTGACCTTAACATGTAGCCGCCGCAGCCGCTGCAGTGATGGACGAGTAATTTATTGCAAATTGGAACGCATGTAATACGCAATATGTCCAAAAACAAAAAAGTAGAAATACCATTTATGTATTTGATACTGATAAATGATAATTACGTATGGTTGATACGATTGTCCCATACATACTGACTGCTACACATACGCATACACACAAGTCAACGTCATATTCTAAGGAATTGATTGGTGAATGAAGGAATTGTACGTACAGTACAGGTACACCCGTACGTACGTACACCTAAGTATTTTTACAATGAATATAATTTTTATTTGGAACAAGAACAAGTTACAAGTTTTGAAGTTCGTGTATCGTGTGGGAAGGATCAAATCAGAAGAATCTTTTACGCACTCGTAATTCCAGTTTTTGCGATTGGGTATTAAAAAATGATATGAAAAAAAAGAACGTACGGACGGACGGACGGACCCGATCGAGTTGACTGGTTAAATTGAAAGTGAAATGCGAGTGATGGAGATCGAATCAAATCAGTAATAACAAGCAGTCCATGTCGAACAGATTGAATGTGGCTGGATTGGATTGCGTAGCATTGCATATTGCTGCATTGCAATTTGGAAGGAAGAAGAGAGGAGATTGACCTCAACTTACTATAAAATCTTATGCTATGTTATGTACAACATTGGACTCAGATTGCATGTCGTGCATGTGGGTAATGATCCTTCGCACCGATATTTTTCAAAACATTTTTTCAATTGAAGGAAGATTAGATTGGAATCTTTTTCCTTCATAACAAATCTATCTTCACTTTCATGCAATGATTTTGTACTAGATAACAAAAAAATCAAACCTTTGGGTGAAAATCAACTTTATTGATCAAGTTTTAAGCAGGATTCAATATAAAATGTTGTAATGTACCGGGCTGTCCACGTGGATTTCCTTTATTGAAGATTTTTCATGGCTACTAAATGGGGTACCAAAATTGAACCCAAAATATTTGACCAAACCTTACGGTGATTTTCAATGAATGTTTGTGTTTAAATATGGGACACAATAAATACATCACGCACGTCATAATTATAGGACACCTTAAAAAATCGACACCATAATTCAGGCACGAAATTACGCATCTTGTTCAAAAATTTATTTTAACTGCTTATTCTAATCTAAATTAACTTTGTCGACACGTAATTACCTGAAGAATTCCACTTATTAGAATATTTCAAGCCTTGAAACTCAAATTCACTAAAAGCTAAGAACGCATAATTCAATTTTTTTTAATTAAACTGCGTATGTGTGATAATGAATCGCAATAAAGATTAGATACGATCCGAAATAGGAGCAGAGCATTGCATTGCGTTCATTGGCAATAATGATGCCGGCGCGGTGTGGTGTGGTGTGGGCGTTTACTGAGACATGAATTATGTGTTGTGTTTTTTTTGCACAGTACACACAGCACTGCACAGGGTGGAGTTAAACTAGTGTCGCCAACAATTATTTTCACCCTGATCGATCTTTGCAATCTGTCAAACTATTTTCGCCCTTTTCAAGCGACAAACGGCGACAATGTGTCAAACAGCCCAGCATGGTTTTTTGTGTTCTTATCACACTGACTGAATTGGATTCAATTCAATTCAGTATCTATATGTGTGTGAACGTATTCCTTATTTGTACTTGTATATATTTACGATGTCGTCCACCACGGGACAAAAATTGTAACCCGGAGAGTGAGCGTACAAGGTTGATGACATTATAACTCTTTCAACTTTAATGTCTTCATTTCCCGTCATGTCCTTATCTGGATGGACACGAGTAAAAGCAAACATGCAGGCACAGATGTATACAGAAGAAGAACAAAAATACAGAAAATCAATTAACCTACTGAATTATTTAGGTACAAGCTTGCTTGCGGTTGTTGCATTTGGAGAAAATTGTCCTGAAACCAAACGTCTGTGTCCAAACGCCATTATAAGACAAACAGAGAGTTTACTTGTATATGTGTGAATGCATTTATAAAAAAAACACGTAAGTAACGAATCAATCAATCAAGCAATTTGTATTACGTTATTTTTCTATGACGAGGTTGAATTCCTGGGGAAGAGAATGTAATTTTTTTCTCCAGTCGATAATTTCCCAATTATGTATTACGAAGAGAGTGTTGTCTCAACTATACAGTGGTTTTGTCAATTACGAGTACTAATTGAAACAGATTACGGCATTGCAGTAATTACAATTCAGATTTGTTCTAATCCGTGCTTATATTTTTAGCTAGAGTTCAATTTGGTGTATATTTTATTTTTTCGACATAAATGCATATCTGATGCAAGTACAAACCGCTGGAAGACGTCATGTGCATTTTTTCCCCTTGCGCTAAGCCTATTTGAAATGTCAGCCAAAGGCCAAGTTATGTACGTACGTACCTAATCATAGTGTTGTGTGCAACAAAGAGCAGCTTAGATTTTTTTTTTCAAGGAGAAAATTTAAAGTGCATCCATTAAACAAACCTTGTTTTTGTACATGTACATGTACAAGTGCAGTACTGGCTCACACAAACACACGTTCTTCTGCGCTGGAGAAAGCTAGGGGAAAGTAAATCAAGTTTGTGAATAGAAATGACGTGTGTAGTGCTAGGTTCTGCTCTGTTCTGTTTTTCTATACAGCTTTAGCTCTGTGATCAACCAGGCATGGAAGATGTGTGACGATCCACATACACGCACACACAAACTACTAATCCTAAGTATACACATTTACAGGGTGTCCCATAATTTAGTAAAAATTGTAGTTCATTGATAATTCACTATAGGATTTACTGCGACTTTCTCAGTTTTCTCTGTAATTAATTAATTAAGAGAAATATTATAATTTAATGTCTCTGAATGCATCAGGATCCTTGCCGCCTCTCCATTTTGAGGGCTCGAACCTTAGTGAATCATAAAAAATCCCCTAAATATTAATTTCCTTACATGGTGTACCAGAATGAGGTTAATTGTTTTTATGAACCACCGCCGACCAGGTCTATATGAAGTTCACAAAAAAAATGTCACCACATACGAGTTCATGAGTGAGTGAGGGTTTGACTGACTAGTACGTGAAATGCTAAAAAGGAAAGACATTTCCTTGCGTAAAAGGAGGAAACATGTGGGGTACATTTAGGAATTTTCTTTTACGTGAATAAGAGAGCTTAACGTAGTAACGTAGTCGTAGTACGCCAAGCCAAGCCAAGCCAATACTTTTTTTCTCCCGGGCAATCCTTTCTTTACACACAGGGAAAGGAAAAAAATCCTTTACTTCTTTCTCCCCGTCGTCTCGTCATGTCTAAAACAAAATTGTACGGTAAAAGCGATTTCCGTCACTCCAGGCGGTCCTTGCTGCCTTAACACAGAAAATGCACTCAAAGAAAAGGTTCCTTTCACTCAATCTGATGCATGTTTTCATGAAAACAGAGAGAGACCCTACCCTGCCTCCCAGCCCTTTGAATATTTAGTCAAGTTCCCACACTAAAACAATTGGACAATTTTTTTTTGTCAAATGCGTAATTTGTAATTTTATTTTTCCTTTTTTGTTAAGTGCATGTGGAGAAGCTCAGTAGGGAATCCTTGCAAAATCCGAATCCATCCTACAAATGCATAAAAGCTATTTTCATTGTGGAAGTTTTTTTTTTAAAAACCCGTACGTAAATGTAAAGTGAAGGAAAGCGTTGTTATTTCACTCTGTGTGCTTTCACTTGTTACAAGGGACGCCTTTCACCATTTCAGTCATTCCGAATCTCTCGATCAAAACTATGAAGAATTTTTTACAGGAAAAGTGGTTACCTTGTTACTTTCACTTGGCATTTTATAATTCAAGCTTTTCAATGTTTCCGCGCGCTGAGCTGAGCTTTACGCTTACCCCTGAGGAGGAAAGGAGTAATGCAGTGCAATGGAATAGCTAATCCACCTGTCTGTCATAATCCTTTCAAAACAAGCTAACCGGGAAAGGTCAATCTATGTTACTATGTAAATTTTCCATAGCATTAGTCAAGGCTGGCTGGTGTACCCCCTGTTGGTTAGGTTGTAGTGTAATAATTTGAAACCTGGGTATTCCTACGCCTACAACATTGTTATATTACATGCATGCATGAGGCAAGGGATTTAAAGCCGACTAGCCTACTTTTGTTCATTAAGCCGCCTAGCTGCACCCGGATACCCGGGACTTTTATAAACTTTTTGGGCTTTTGACTTTGTTATTACGCCTACTTCTGCTACTGTTGTACTCCCGGCACTGCACTTTCACTTGTCAGCGGCGATAAAAACTAAACGCCAACACAATGAGTGACCTTATCAAAAAATAATATTTGAAATGCAGAATGCTCACTGTACGATATAAAACATTGAATATTTGGACACTAAAAACCATACCGGAATTGGGTCCTCCAATTTTGTTACTGCCAGGAGCTACTTGCTTGCTCTGTTTGATGGAGAGCTAACTGCTAGTCTGTGAACAAATTAGAATTCAAAAATTAATCAAAGAATTGATTTTTTCAATTGAACATTTTTTTATGTCTAAAATTACGTAGTAGGGAAAAGATACTGAAGAAAAAATCTCGTTAGAGCAGCCACCATGCAATTTATGTCCTTGGATCGACTCTAATATCAGAACAAACGAGGAGAGGCGTAATTCAGCACCAGCACTACAGCAAAATATACAACGGAAAGGGCGACCTAAACTGAACGATACAATTGCTAATAATTTTCGATATATAATATTTTTAATGCGGTGAATAATCTGGATAGTCTTCTTTATTTTAAAAAAAAATTGGCCCTCAAAAATTCATATAATCCATGGAAGCACCTGTAAAGGTCAATAGCCTTCTTCTTATCCTATCCTATCCCGTTTTTCCCGTTTGTCCTCCCACTTGAGTATTTTGTATGAAAAGAGCAGAGTCTTTACACTCAATCTCTGGAGAATAAAATACTTTCATTGATTTTTGGATCAAAGGAAGAGTAGAGTAGAACAGAAGAGGAGCCAGGCCAGGCCGAGGCCACACGTACGTTACGTAGAGTAGGAAAGGAACGTCCATACATGCACATGCATGGATGAGATGAACAGACAGAACAGAACAGAACATGCAGGTAAGTTTTTTTTTGGAAACTCTGCCTGCCTGGACTCTGGAGAATAGAGCGTGACGGGAAGAAAAGAGTTTTGGAAGGAATGGACAATCCATTCACCCATTCAATTTAGGACACACAATTTGAGAGAATATGTCAAACGGGAAGAAGAGCATATGTTGGGGGAATAGAATTTCAAAAAGTAGATTTGCAATGCAATACAGTACAAGTTCAGAATACGGGTACGGGATACAGTGTGGTTCATAGCCTTCGTATACATAATATATCAAAACAGTCAGAATTACAAGGTTTTGATGTTCTCATTTTTGAGAGCCACGCTTTCGCGGTCATGTACAGATCTACCTGATGAACCACCCTGTATATACATACACTGTACAATTCAATTTGACCCAGTATGGAAAATTCGACAACAACAACAACCACTCCTTGAATAAAAAACCGTAAGAATAAGAATTCTTCTGAATATTCATGTATTAGTACTATTATGTATGTACCACTGCCGTCACCTAATGAAGGAACTTGCTACACGTTCGCTCACCAACAATTATTTTCCGTTGTTGAATTGAAGTTGTGCTGTGAGCATTGATCAGTTCCAGTTTAGGATTCTGAATGGAAGAATAAGAATTGTGTCATTCATGAAAACTTTAATTTTAATAAGGTGTGCCCACCCCGACCCAGTCCCGCTGCTTCTATAATAATACTTGTCACTGTCAACTTATGTATTGCATTGTATTTTTCTCGATCACGTGATATAATCCAAAAATTGAATGAATTTGTATGATTCACCCAACACCACAGTTACAGCCTTACCTTAGCTAGAGCGACAACAATATTTTACTCATTTGCATATCTCATTGTGTGGATGAACCCATGAACGGATCGTGTCTCACAGTCTGTACTCTGTACCCTGTCCATGTAGTGGTGGCAAATTGGCAAACTTGTTTTGCTTTTTATGAAAAAAATACATAAGCACGTAGTTTAGTAGTCGTAGTAGCATTAGTAGCGATAGCAATACATACATAATTTGCGCGAATCCTGACTTGGTTAGTTTTCCTGGGACTGACTGACTAGTTTTGTTGTAAAGTGTAAAGTTGAATTACTAATACAACAATACAATGCGCAATGACAATGGAATTGTTATGTTATTCGTACGCTTATGCTTATGCTGGTTTTCGGGAGAACATCGACCATCGACCGACCCAGTGCTCCCAAAGTAAAAAAAATGTACATGATAGATTTTTGAAGGACGACAAACAAGGGTTGGATGACAGGGGACGATTCATCATCATTATTCCTACTTTTCCTACTACTGAATGTGAATCCATGATAATGCAGCAATCCAATGGAGGAAAAAATTCTAAGGTGTGGAGTTCTCGTCCGTCCCAGAAAATATTTGGGAGAAAACCACATTCCCAATGTTCGGAAGTTCTGTCGTCCTCTAATGCTTGGAAATCCAAGATCTCCAAGAAAATTTTGAATTTGTCCTGCAAATTAGTGCCTGAGGTGATATTTTCTTTCGCCATGGCTTATGTATGTACAAAAATTTCGAAATATTCAGGTAAAAATTAAAAGAAGCACGATTGCATATGAGACCAGACATGGCAAATGGCAATTATGCGCATAAAAATGTTTTGACTTTTTTTTTGCTGCGAAGGAATGGAATGAGGCAGCTGTACTTCCTAACCTACCAATTCCTCAGAAGAATCTCAATTAATCATCAAATTAGACACTTTTCTATGACTGGAAATCCCGGCTGCTGCTGCTGCCGCTGCCACATCGGCTAAGTTAAAGTCTGGCCTAGTCTTTCGGGTAAACTAAACTCAAGTGGAGATCCGGGTTAAGTTAAGTAAGGTTTAAGGGTTTCCCCGTGCGGGTTTAGGTCACTAAGCCCTGTACCTCACCACCGCGTCTTCTTACGTATATCATATCCCTATCCAAGGAATCGTCTTATGGGAAATCTATCCATTCCAGAAATTTTTTGTCTTCTTCGTTCGTCTGTCTGGTAAGCCTTCCAGATTGGACGATTGCGGTTGAGTGGGGTCTACAGTCTCTACAGAAAAAAAAGCAGCTGAGTCTTCTTCGACCACTCATATTATTGGATGACAGGAGCTAGCGGGTTTTAGTTCTCTTCTTGAGCTATATGTTTTTAAGGTGGGACTAAATCCTTTCGTTTCTTCTTCAGTCTAGTCGCCAAGGGAAAAGAAGAGGAGAGAGAAAAAAAAGAGAGAGAAGAAAGAATGAAAATAAAATAAGATATGGCGAATGCTGGTCTTGCACAGATAAGAGAAAATATATCTGAAATTGGTGATCATCAAATGTAATAAAAATAAGATTTTCTTGGTCTTGGGTTTCTGAGTGACCAAAAAAACACCAACATCAACATGGTTCAATTTATACAGGTCAAACTCAAATCCCAACTTCAAATGAAATGAAATTCTAAATCCCAAAAATGAATATAAAAAAAGGTCACAAGCATAAATAAGAAATTGTGCTTGCATCGTAAAAAAGAAATGTCCGATTTATTTTCCTTGTTAAAAATTCGGTGTTGGGTTCGGTCGATGGGCAAATGGGCGATACGATAAATAACAAATCTAAAAATTGCACAAGTGTTCTCACAAGGAACACAAACAGGGTGCAAAAATGAGAAATCAAATGAATCGTTTCGTTTGGTCAATTTTATGTTGAACAATCCAATTTTGTTCCTTGTGGGTAGAAATACACTGAAAATTCTGGAAAAGGATTTCACCGCGTCTCGTGGATTTCAGAGGAATCCAATTTCCCCTTCCGTTGTCAGTCTTCTGGATTATATTTTGATGGAATGTAACGTTTTTCACTTCATTCAACCTTCATTTTCACTCCTCATTCTACATTCCGAGAATTCTTGGTGAGAAATCCCTCAGAGATTTTCACCACGTTAGGTAATGCAAATGAATTTTACGTACGGGAAAAGCAAACGGCACGGTGGCAGGCACGTGTTCGCATTAGACTAAGGAAGCCGATGCCGAATTTTGAAGTCAAATTACAATCCGTCCGTTAACACCTTGTGAAAAATCATCCATCATTTCATTTCCCATCCGTAGAGGGAAGAAAGGACCATTTACCATTTATAGACCATTATGTCCAAGTCCTTACGAGACGGACGTGTAAAACAAGGAAAAGGTGACAATGACAATGACAATTCACATCCGACGCGACGCGACGCGTCAAGGAAAGTTCCCGAAGGAAATTGGATTTGAGTGTTTCCGAACACAGGAGTGTCATACCTTCATTCTATAACGGAAGTCGTCGGAAGGAGATACTTTAAAAATTAATTGAAAATAAGCTCATGCAGCCTTTGAACTCAACCCAGAAATACCGTCACCGTTAGGTTTCTAACTTTGTACATGCTAGAAATTCAACCAAACTGTTTTTGTATGTTGCGTTGCTTATTAACCCAGCCAAATACCTGTTCCGTTAGATTAGTTAGGTGAGACAACGCGACTAGAGTCATTAGCCATAAATAGAATTGCAGATTCCGCACAGCCCATGATCTCGTCACCAGTAAATTATTGACTACTCACTCCATGATGATAAATAAAAACTGAGCCAATTAATTAGCAATGATTATAACGGAAGAACGCGTGTTAGGATTTTGATTTGATGATGCCTATGTAAGAAAATGCATTCGAATGATTTAAATACACAAATTTGGGCATGGAGATGATGGATGATGATATATTCTAACGGTAACAGTACGGGAACTTGCCAAACTCAACCTGGATCATCTCCAATGATAATCATCACCTTCTTTTGAGTGTGTACTCATGTCGAGTACATACATTCAAAATCCTTAAATCTTAAGACAGACACATACACGGGACATGGCACGAAGTGGAGTCAAGTTGGGATTGAATGAATGCAAGGCAGTCGAATGAATGAATGAGACGATGATGAGATGAGCTGACACTGACAGAAATCTTTCAAACCAAACTATGCACTGTACGGTACAGATTGCAGTACAGGGTGGTTCATTTTAGTCTGGAATGTGAGACAACCACTCAGAATATATATAATAAGAAAATACCCACATAAAAATTATGACCCACCCTATAAAATCTCATACATGCATGCTGTGCGTTTCACACTGTGAATTTGGTTCAAGACATTGAATTGTAATTTGCAATAAGAAAATCAGACATAGTAAAGTCAGTTACGGCCGACTACGGCTACGGCTACCTGGCAAGTACAATCAAAAACAGTAATGGATTGATGTACATAGTGAAGAAAAAACAGTTTAGCCGTCATGTCAGTTCTACTTTCAAGAGACTCAAAGTGTCAAGGTGAAGCATCAGCATTAGGCAGTAGGAAAAGAGTTGAAAATTTATTATGTTTTGTTGTCTATTCTGTTCTACTTGGATGAACGGGAAGTTATGTACGTTACGCGTTGTGTTGTGTTGGATTGCAATTCTCTATTGCAATTGCAATTATGATTTATTTTATACGACGATGGTCAAACTGAATGGAATGAAGTGCACTGTAAGGAAAATAGGAATAACCAAAGGTTACAGTCCAATTTGCAATTAAATGAAATGAAATGGGACCATAAAATTTTTGCGAGCTGAAGAGTAGCCGGATCTGAACACGCACACGCAAGCTAAAATTCTAAATTGCAATTGCAAGAATTTAATTCAAATTGAAAATATTAGTACAAGCATTGTACGGAATTGATTGCATATACCCTAGAAGGTGTGTTAAATAATTCCATGTACTAGAAAAATTTTATGAAAAGTTTCTAGAAATCTTGAGTAAAAGCTAAAAGTTCTCCAAACATTTCTGAAATGGGCTACGAACATCTATACCGCAGTAAGAATTTTTAAAAATTCTTCTAAGCCTTGAAAGCTTTAACAGATACCCGCCCCTTATGCAATTAAGAGAACTTGAAGAACGCCGAGAAAATATTAACGCAGAAATCAGAAAAAATGTCAAAAGTTGTATAAAATTGCACAAATTCTAAAATGCAAATTAGAAATGTCTACACATATCATTCCGTCTTGTGAAGATTTTGGCCAAATATCTTTTACTAATTAAATTAACGTAGTAAGCAAAACTACTAATAGTTGAAAAGTGTTAAAAAATCTGTTTTGTTGAAAATGTTTCGGTGACAAGAATTGGCTAATGCGGAACTCTAACACTCGCCGTACAAGGACTGCATGGCATAATTAAGATTAATGACTTGAGATTATGAAAAATCAATGAACACTCAACTCAAGTTTTTCCACACTCCTATTCGCACCACCGCTGCACCGCACCATTTTCAGTTCTCTGTGGAACCAGAAGTTCTAGTTCTTCTAAAATTCTTGAAAAGTGATTCTTTCTCAACCGTCTTTTGATTAATCATGGCTCAAGGGGCAGATGGGGCACTGCCAGCCAGGGCCAGGGGGGCCAAGTCTCAAGGCAATTTACAACTTAAGGGTTGAAAGTCTGACTCTTCTGCGGCTAATAATCATTTTCATTTATAACGATCGTCAACTGTTCAGCTTTCATGAGTTAGAGTGTTGATGATGAGTCTTAATTCATTTGGGACACAAATAAATTGTATGAGATAGTTTTCCGCACATTTTAATCCGTTGCGTCTGTTTTCTCTTCCCAACTTTCTAATTTTGTGCCTTAATAATTGTGTTACATTCAGAAATAAAAAGGCTACGCCCACTATCACTAGAAAATTCTGAAAATCACATTTCAACGGTCTAAAACTCCTAAAGGTATACCGATATTGAATCATTTTAATTTTTTTTTGTACTCTGAAAGCAATACATCTTTATTTTTCGTGAAGGAATGGTACCCTGTACCCTAGATACTACATAATTATGCAGGAGCCAAAGAGGCTTTTAACTACTGCTTGATTGTAGGACGGATACGATGGAGCCACACCGCACACATGATTCAGATTCAAATTCCTTGGAAAAGAGCATTAATCAAGTATGCCTTGAAAATGTGGATTACACAGAACAATAATTAGAGATGAGATGAGATCATGATGGTGGTGGTTGGTGGTTGGGGCTGCATTCGGCATGGCAATGCAGTGCAGTTCGGCGAGTTTGAATCAATTGAAGGTTGATGTACAACAGATATCTAATGTGATAGCAATATAAACCGGGGCAAATGTATTTTTTCTTATGTACGAGGAGTGCCTAGGAGAGATCTTCAACATTTATTACAGTTCAAGTTCAAAACATCGAGTCAAAGGGGGAAGCTTATGATTCAAATAAAAAAACATGAACAAAAAGTTGTTCTCCATGCATGGCGGCGTGGCATGGCCAAGGCTATCCCTATAATTTGACTTTAGATTTTTTTTAACCCTACAGTTTCTAAAACTCTGCTTCATATATTTGTTCCATTTCTAGCGTTATTATTTCTTGAGTGAAAGTTTACATTTATGCTACTGTGTGTATCTCGAGCAAAATTTTGCCTCTAAATTTTTAGTCATCCACCAAAAGCGACACTTAAGGTGTTTCGAAGATTTCAACTAAAACTATAAAAAATATTGCATTATTTTTTTAGGACAAATCAATTGTCAACCAGTCTGACTCAATTTGGAATTCCGTGAAACTTTGGTCGCATGTCGCCACTAAAAGTTTCAGTCTCAAGGATAACATGTTTCAACAAATGTAGAATGTTTCCACTTAAAATCAATCAAATTTTACTCAAAACAACTTAAAATCCAAATAAATTGTTCACTCATTTTTCATTTCTGCATTCCAAGAAAATTGGCAATTTCTGATTTGACTCATACACACAAAAAGCATGTATGTACACATGTTATGTTTCATCTCTAAATGTTTATGCCAAAAACCATCAAAATCTTATGGATTGCAATGCAATAAATTTGAGTTACAAATTTTACCCAAACACTAAGCAGTGTACTTGTTGAATTCAACTGACAACTGACTTCGTCATTGTATTTTGTTTTCCAAGAAAATTGTTGTTACTTACTACGGCTACTTACAAAGTAATGCGCTGCACGTTGCATTTGCGTTCCGTTTGTGACTAGACGAAGAAGCCAAAGACAAAGTCAAAGCTAAAGGTATCAAGACAATTCCGTCAATTTCAAGTTTGTATTTTTTTTTGTGGAGCATTTTGTCTACCTACTGTTGATTGTACACAAAAACTGTTCACTGAACACAAAAACCAGTTGAACCAGGTTTTTCCGTCTCATCTCATCTCATCTCCTCGTTTCTTTAACCCCATGCAGTCATGTAATATGGAAATCTTAACACATACCATTTTCAGTGTGTTGAATTTCAACCATCAGCCAAATGTTAGTTTAAATTTCAATGTAATCTGTTCGTTCAGCTTTGCTTGTACGTACTGTTAAAACTATTTACTTTCCAAAAGATGCGAAAACCCATGATGTCGAGGAACGGAGAATCATCACATCACGCTCAACATCTAACAACCAGTCCAAAAAAATTCTCCTTTGAAAAATTTGACCTTTAGGAATGTTAGGTTTAGGTTTGTTTTCCTGAAGTTTACGAGGGTTGTTTCATAAATAATTACACGAAGCAATCTTTGCAAAAATACTCAACAAATTTTTGTGTCAATTAACCAGAGTATTTTACTTAATTATGACCTACCCTTCTCAACTTCAGAATTCTTGGGTAATTTTCAAATTTCGTTTCGTGCGAAAGCGAAAACCTAAGAATCCTTAGATTTTCCTGATGCATACAATTTCCTATCCCATACCTAGTCGTATAGAAATTTCTTTAGTAGTAATTTCGGCATGCGTAAAATGGGTCCAAGTGTGTCTAACGGGCGAGTTGGGTTGTAAAGTTGGGCTCGGACGAGTAATAAATACCCACGAATTCCCTCATCAAAACTCTGCATACTTTCACCGCTCCTGGTCACTCACGTGACACGGACACGTACACGTACATGTGGTTGGTTAAGAAACCCAGGATTCTCTCGAAAATTTCTCACAAGAAAGAGCAAGGAAGAGTGATTTCCATTTTATGTCTACAGCAGAGTCAGCATTTCTTACAAGGAATCCAATTTTCATGTAAATTATACGAATTGGTGAAATCTCGTTGAGTCTGATCCTAATATTTCCAAAATTTGTGACAATAAATCAAACTTTTTTAATCTGTGAGAAATTCGAGACTGGACGGCTCTGGGCACTTGGCGAACATATTTATTTTTAGTGAATAAATTGGCTGTCTTTACAACTAAAGGAAATACCTTGTTACTGCATGACTTTCTCCGTTACTTTCTCCAGGAAGAAAGTGAAGAGGTACGACATGCCATGCCGTAGCATGGATGGGATGGGACGGGATGGTCTATTTTAATTCCCCAATTAAAATTCAAAGCCCTTGTACATTTGAATGGGGAAAGAAAGGAATTATGTTCCTGTAACTGCGGATCAAATAACATTGAATCCTTGAGAAGGACTTTAGTAGTAGTAGTACAATTCCTATGGAATTGCTTCCTCCTCCTACTACTACTTTCATTTCATACAATTTCATTGTTTCCTTTCTCAGCAATTCCAATTGCCTCTAACTTTTATTAGACTTTACTCGTCCTCTTTTTATCCCAATTTAACACATTTTTTACTACCCCTCAAGTATGAGTATGAGTATGAGATCTTGTCCTACTATTTATTATGTAGAATAGATTTTACGCATCCTATTCTAGGTTGGTTCTTCAAATTCTATGTACAGTACGTGTTGTTACGTTACAGGGTGGTTCGTAATAATTGTGCATCCAATAATTGACAATCGCTAATATGGCATAGTCCAGTATGAAATGAACCACCTTGTATCATTTAGTCCAAAGGATTTCTTTCTCTTTCTTTTTTTAAATCTAAAACTAGGTACGTGTAGTAAAATCTCATTTTGTCGTAAGAGGAGCCTGAGCTAAGTTTGTATGAATTGAAATTCTGTTGATTGTGACCAATATCCATGCGAGTCTCGTCTGAGAATAGATCGCTTAAAAGTTGCCAGCGGGCGTGTTATTACATGTACATTGTACGTACAGCCCCTCCCCCCGTCCCTACTATTATCTTCTTTTACTCTCTACGTGATTGTGTTTTATTATTTCCTTTTTTTTTACTTTGACCATAGTTAGAGAGTTACCGAAGCCGAAGCCTTAGCCAGCCAGCCGGCCTTACATCTCGTTCCGACTTTCTTTTTCCCTACAAGGAATCTTTTTCAGGTGTAAAACTCAAAAATGTACTTGATTCGTCCGTACATTGGTCTCCAATGCAATAAGAAAAATTCTCCCATCGCCAAAGGAAATTGTCCTCTGAATTCCTACTGACAATTCGATAGAATATGTACGTCCAGAAGGGCATGATTAAATATTTTTTAAATTTTTGTTTCAAATTGAAAGGAATTTCCTTGTGACATTTGTCCATAAAGGCTGGGAAGCCAAAGTATATCACTTCTAATAAAAAGGAACCGCTACGCGTACGTACGCGTACGCTTAGGACGTACGCGTATACGCAATGTATTGATTCAGAGAAAGTTAGAAAGAGAAAGTCTTTATTTTCTTTTGGGTCTTTCTTGGTCTGTGTGTAAGTCTAATTAAGTACCTTACATTCTTTCCACGCACCCCCTAAAAAAAACTCACTCCCTCTCCTCCAAATAAAACTTGGGCACAAATCAAGACATCATGTCCAAAGGTAATGCGTCCAAGGAACTCCAATTTTTCAATTAATTTCCACTTTCTTCAATGATGTCTCAAGACACAGTCTGAGTCTGAGTCTCAAACTCCCTTTTGTTTCCTCCGACTCATACCAATGAGTTGAATTACATTACATTACATTTACTTTCTCCCCGTCCGTCCGTCCGTCCCATTCCCATTTAATTCCCATTAGTATTAGTTTACTCCCATCCTTACAAAAAAAATTAGAATTTACTGGATTGAATTTTATTGAAATTTTTTTTTAATCGTTTTCTCCCAGAACTTTTCTTCAGATAAATGCATGCAAAAAAACCAAACTAGAAACAGCCAAGCGCCGAGCGCATGCAGCGAGAGCCAGTCACGACGACTCAACTATTTTGGCAAGTTTTTTCATCATCTCTACTCTGCTTGCTTACTGTCTACGGAAGAAACTAATTAGCATCCATATTACTTACTAACTACAGTGTAGTAGTTGAGTTCATATGTGAAGAGTGCGTGGTGCGTACGTAGTGCGTTTGTACACACGAGTCTCAACAAAATATTAGTTTAGAGCAAGAGTACGAGGAAGAGGCTAATTCCCACAAGGAAAATAAACAAAAAACTAGGAGTACGTAGAACTAAGAGGGTCTGCCAAAAATACACTGCACTACTTGAGACGTAATCACAACACTAGATTCTTACAGAAATAACACAAATTACTTTCTGATGAGTCTTAACAAATCAACATTTTACTTTCACCGTAGAAAGTAGAAATTGGGTTACGTTACATTACCTTCGGCCTGGTGAAAGCATTACCCGGAAAATTCCGAATCTTCCACATTTTTTTAAGTGATCTGGATTATAGTGTATCCATAATCCAACTGTACTGTATTAGAAAATACGTACATACTTCCCGAAGAGTTCAATGGCTTGAGTTATTGTTTCAAGTATATTGTATGCATGTATATATTGGTCAAACTTCCAATACATACATATTTTCTCTATCGCGTAAAGTAAACTTAACCTGTGATATCGGCCGAGTACATTTACAGCCGTAGCCGTATTCGCCGTCGTGCTCGCGTGTAGAGTTTTGGTCGGTGGGGTGTAATTTTTCCCGTTTACATATTTTTAGTTCCCATGAATTACCTGCATGCATTTGAGAGAGAGAAGACGAGTTTAGTAGTTTAGTTCTTTGCCGAAGTTATTGATTTGACTGAATGAGAACTATCGTCGTATCCAGGTAGGATAGTACAGTGGACTAACTAAATAACCTGTCTTTTCCGTACGTACACATGAACATGCATGCATGCATGCGAGGAGTAAGAAGAAAAAAAAATGAACAGGTAAAAAATGGGCAGGTGTAAACGCCGGTTTGTATACAGACGTGCATGCATGAAGGAAGGCCTGCTTGGTTTGTTGTATGTGTACGTTTGTACAGTCAGTACATACATAGTCTGTAGTAGTTGTTTCAAATAAATATCCCGAGGAGAGGAGAGGAAAGGAAATGAAACAACATTGAAGGGTCCTTGAGGTATTTAACTCGTTTGGGCGGTTTGGCAGGTGGCCCTTCACAAAAGTAAAGGAAATACGTACATAGTATGAAAGATTTTCTCCAGAAGATGGAACCATGGTATGTGTACTTATGAAACAACCCTCATTGTACGATACGGTAAGGGTACGGGTACGACGGCTACGTGGTAGATCAGTGAAATGTGGTGTATTTGTGAGATGAGCTGGAGATCTGGCCGCGGTGGTGGTCAAGTAGTAAGAGTGGTATGGATTTCCCATCGGATTTTATCTTCCCATAGGCCATCACCCGGGAAAAGCAAGCAAGCATTGGGTTTTTTCGGGAGTATTTTTTTTGAGTGGATATTAGAGGAAAACTCAACGAAGTGGAGTAAACTATGACCACATCATGTTTGCTTGCTTTCTCTCTGTGCAATGCCTATGTTTGTGTGTAGGATTCCGGTAGTACGGTGGAAAGCCATGGAAATAAAATTACAAAAAATGTGAGACCATTGAGGTAAACCATAGCAATAGCTTAAGGAGGTCATTTCATTTTTCAATTGAGAGACCCCAGAATGGACCCTAGAAAAAAAAAGTCCTGTCCCTATCCCTGTCCCTATGTCCCTGTCTCGTACTCTCCATCTCATAAAAAGACAAGTTACGATAACATGTTCAAATAATGACAAGTCTCAGTGTAAGTGTGCGAGCTCAGACGACATGGAATGAATTTTCGATTGCCTACTTCATTCTTGTATTTGTACGTATTTCTTTCTGATACGAAAGGAGAAATGAAAAAAAAGGAAGAAAACCAAAGAAGGAGGTAACACTGACAAGCCACATATACATCATCGCCCCCCCCCCCTCAACACAAACACAACCCATTAATGTTAACTAATGTAAATGTACGTACAACAGTAACTGGATTTTTATATGCAAATCAACTTTATATCAAAAAAAGTTTTGCGCAATAGAACAGAGGACTGAGTATCCGCATTCTTACATACGGTGGACATGGTGGCTCAGAATATTTTCTCAGCCGAACCTAACACTGCCTAAAATTTTGGACCTAAGAATTTGGTCCGCCATGTAAAAATGATGGATATTACAACTGTTGGCCAAAATATTTGGGGTAAATTGTTAGGAACCGCCCTGTACACCGCTTAATGCACCCTTGGACCTAATAACTGTATGATTATTCGGTAGATGTGTGTAATTACATAACATACATAACATTGGAGCTGGTTACTTGGTGATTGTAATGCTATACCGTTGGACTTTGTAAAAATATAAGTAGGAATGACTACCTGGTTGATTATTCATTTTAATGAAGCCAGTTTTTGAATTGAACGTAACGTAGCCTGGGGAGAGTGACTCTCTACAGGACTTGAGGCAGAAAATTTATCGACAGTTCAGTCGGAGACGTCTTTGCAGTTGCGTTTGCGTTTGCCTTTGCTTTTTGCTTAGTTAGTCAAGAAAACTCTTCTTGAACCAGTTTGGTTTTAATTTATGTGATTGCTGTTGACTTTTTAACTCATCCTTGAGCCCAAGGAACAAATACGTTCAAGCTTCTGCAACTCACCAACTAACGAGTCTTCAAAGGAGTGAGTGCATAAAAACAAGTCTGTCTTTGGTGTTTCTTTGAGGTTTTAGCATGCTCCAGGTTGGTCGGGTCGTTTATGATGTGACTATGGTTTTCAGCATATTATTCTGGTCTTGGTACTCTAGTTGATTGTCTTACACTCCAGACACTCAAGAAATGGTACCCTGTACTGTACCTCCGAATCCTAGGGGCTCAAACTTTTATACAAAGGCTAAAACTACGAGAAATTGACATGAATTTCTCAATAACAAATCCACATTTCATTTCTACACAGACAGGACGACAGGAGAGTCAAAGCCAAAGGTCAGAAAGTGCGTACAAGTGCAGTAATTCGAATTCTGCTCGTAAAGCACAATAATGCGTAGACTTGTGGGTTGGAAATTAATGAGGCTCATTCATGTCATCAAGAAAGCGGAAACACATGAATCAACCACTCATCCTAGACTAGACTTAGACTTTCTTTTGAATTCAAACTAAGAATAGAAACTCCCTCGTCCTAGTCCTCGTCCTCATCGTCATACGCATCCCACCGTAACCGACATCAAATCTTAAGAAAGAAACGGAGAAAGTCAAAGTTTCAGAATCAAGGGAAAGCAAAAGCAGGGGGAGCAGATTAAGTCTCGACGAGTCGTCACCACGAGGGAGCGTTCTCCAATGTAAAATCGTAAATGCACTTTCCTGGTTACGATTCTGCAGAAAATGTTTAAAATCTCCCATCGTTCTACACAAAGACTACAGACGGTACCCATAGTAGTAGGAGAAAGTCCTGGGTGAAAATTAGAAAGCCTTTTGTGCAGTAGGAGTGCCACTACGCATTACATTTACATCTGAAAACTGTCCCTTCTAATATTTTTCGACATTTTGTACCTGAAATGAAAATCGGTGAGGCGGAGGGAGTAGTAGCAGTAGGATTCATGGAAAATCTTGAAGACTCGTGCGTCTTGCCTGCCAAGCCATACACCATGGGTTTCTTTCCCACGTCAAATCATTCCACCATTTATTCTCTTTTCCTTGTATTCATGATGATGATGATGATGATATTATATCATATGTATGAAATCTCTCCAGGCTCCCCACCCAGGACTCAGGACTCAGAACTCAAGACCCAGACCCACCAACAAACCAAAAAGTAACAGAACCGAATCGGGGCATTCGTATACGTACGTATGTATTACTCCCGAATTGGGACTCACTGCCTTGGGTGACTGACTTAATGTGCACGCACTCCATAATGTTCTCTCTCTTTCTCTAACATATTGTATTATTTTCGAGGTGCGGGTACATGGTGGGCCAAAAAAATGAAACTACCAACTTAAAGTCGTGTCTTTTTCTATTAAATCGATGTAAATTCGTACTAAATGTAAACAGGTTATTTGGATCAGAAGATTTTAGACTCTGTGATGTAAATTGTCAAAAAATTAAGATGTGTCCAGAAAAGAGTCACCTCATTGATGCCAATTCGTGCATAAAAACCGAAACTCCTTGATTTCGCCCATATTTTTTTGAGACCCACCCTGTCTATTATATTTCTGTATGAATAAATCTTTATATCAGTTGAGTTCTCTTCAGTATACTACGTGTAATCAGAAAGGTTTTTTTCCAGTTCAGTTCAGTTTGCCTTCTTCCTCTATTTTTTTGACTCAAAATGTGAATTTCTTAGAGAAGAGCTACTGCTACTGTAGGTGGTATCGATCAGTCGTCAGAGGAGCCTAACCGTTATCTCGTGTTGAGTTCTATACTAAACTGAACATATTTTTCAGGACAGCAGTGCAATGGCAATGACTATATGGTCGTCTTATCTTATTTTACTTCTTCCTTTTTTTGACACGAAAACCTAATCATCAACATTTTTCCCTTCCCTTCCCTGGTTGTCTCTGTCTGTACTGTGTCTGTCGGTCGGAGGTTCTATGCTACAGCTACAATGTGTGTCCAACGTGAACTGTGTGTAGGTTCCACATTAATTATAGATATTGACGTAAATTAGTCTATGGCAGCGGCAGTGGCAGGCAAACTGTAGCTGTAGCACGTCCATTCCAGTCGTCCTAGTCCTATAAATTTTCTGAAACATTATTTCATCAAAATCAACGTGCGAAGTGAAGTGAAGAAATGTCAGGAATAATTGAAACGTTTCCGGAATAAACGCTTCTATCTCGTAGATAACCTGCTTCCACAATTCTGCACTGCACTGACAATTTAAATGCATGCAAAACAATGCGAAATTCGACCAAACGTGTCAATGTTAATGTACGTACACCGTTCGCTCGCACTCGCACAAATTACTACTGGTAGAAAATGGAATACTGGAACTGGACGTGGAATGATGCGTAATGCCTGAGACATATGTACGTATACGTAGAAATGGCCCGCGGTGTCCATTTTCAGTAGGATCACTTGAACCCAACCCTTTCGCTTCTTCAAATCATTAAAGGCAACCGTAACCAACCCTTTAACGATAATTGTACTTGCATTTTCCTCAAAGTCAGGTACATAATCATGTCCATGTAATGTAAATGTAACGTGTTGTTTTTCGGTAGGTCGGACGAGTAGAGATCTCCTCATAATGATAATCATAATGATGCCCAAAAGAAAACAAGAGAACAAGATCCCTCAGGACTACTGTGCGTACTGTATAGGGTGGTTCAGGTGCAAATGTAAAATAGTACACATTAGTGATACACCCAAATATCCGCAGCCAGATCCAGAGATACACAATTAAAGATTATGAAACACATTTGAAACACCCTCTAAATACTCATGCAGTTTGGACCAAATACTAAAGCACCACCTTGAAATCCACCCTAATTTGTGTTACACTAAACAGCACAGCAAGTACACTGCCTAAGTCAAAACATATCAACATAGGTTATAGAAATAGCAGTATCTATTCTAGGCCCATGGCCTGAGGGCTAAGCTAGGTCACAACAATTTAGTGGATTCTAAACTTACAAGTGTCTCTCTATTTTATCTAGTCGTAGTTCTAGTAGTAGTTTTAGTTCTCAAGTTTGTTCAAGTCGTCGTTGTCATTGTAGAGCAGAGAAGATAAGGGACGACATGAAGGAGTGCAGTGCATGAGAGTCCATTGAAAAGTGGAGTTCCAAAAAGTCAGAAAGCCATTCATAATGTCATAATGGGGGGACATTGCATTGCCTGCCTGGTTTGAGACTGCTATACTAGGTTTTAGCTCACGACGATCCAGATGTCTCATTATTTCATCTCTTAATGAGGATTCATTGTGACTTCAACAAAAGAATGAAAACTTACCATTGCCATACCCTCAAGTCCTTCTTAGGTCGCGTTCGTAATAAATGGAGGTTTTTTTGGGATATAATGTACGTACAGTGCACAGTGCACACATTTCATGTTCCAATAAGACTTTTACAAGATATGTACTCTGTAAATGCAAAGTGAACGTGTACTGAGGATCGTTATCTAATTGGGATGAATTACACGATCATTAATTCTTTCTTGACCCATAGAATTTGTAGCTGGCTGGGTGTGTAGAATTTAGGTCTGCTGGTGTCTCATGGGTCAGACATACTGCTACGAGTACAAGCGTATTTAATTTTGACCTTCTGAATAATATGTAAATTAGATTTGATTGAAATTACTACATACATTGACGCTTCGACTGTCTATTGGGAATCTCTTCTCAGAATTAACCCAGCTCGTCTGCTACTCTACAGAAGGCTTCAACAAAATCTCAGCGACAAATTCAATACAAATATCGTACAATTAGCAATTCAATTTTGAAGCTCAACTTGATCAATAAAAATTGACGAATAGTATGATGAGGGAATTTCCCTCTTGATAAAAATCGAAATCCTTGGACAGACAACACGTACGAGTAACCAGACTTGTTTTTATCAAAAAAAGTAATGTGCAATACGCACTGGAATGTAGTGCAATATAGAGTACAGTCACAGTCACAATTCACAATCTCAGAGTACACCGCACAGTGTGTTATACTTACAGTGATATTCGGCAGTCGGCAAATCTTGTCAGTTCAGACAATCATTTGACTTGATTTTCACACACACAGACATATCCTGTTGTCAAAAGACAAAACCTTAAATTTTCTCGCGTATATAATTGCAAATGCCCATATAATGCATGCTTGCCTGCCTGCCTACCTCAACTCAACCGCCAGACAACCCTTGTGGGTTTTTGGAAGAGATCATTTTCCTTACTTAACCTGTTTTACCGAAAGCAACGCCAAAGCAAAAGCAACACCACTAATTTCACTTTTTTTTCTCCTTAGTTTCTCTGTCTGAATTTTAAGACCATGTAATGAGAGATTTACCTCAGACTCAGACTGAATGAAATTTGATCCCAGTTTATCCAAACCTCAAACTAACCTTACTGCATGTACCGTACCTTACCGCATATGGTTTGAGCAAAGCAACAGTATCAGAAACCCGGAACTGTATGTGTCTGTGAGTGCGACTAAGGGACTGTGATTGTCAACAACTTTTATAAGTATGGTTAAGCCGGTAACTATGGTAACGAAGTTCTCCAATTAATTTGAAGAGCCATGCATAGGTTTAATGTATATCCTTGAATAGACAGACAACTTTTGTTGATCCGGAGTAACCAGTTCACAAAATGTACGGTAGATTGTGTGTTCGGATTTGGTTTGACGGTCAGACCAGTCGGGTCTGCAGGGAGAGAATAAATCAGTAGGGTACATAAGGGTAAAAAAGAGGGGACTTCTCGAACTCAGACTCAGAAATCAGTGGGACAAGATCCAACTGTATGTTGTAAAATTATTTTTAAAAAATCGTCTTTTGTCATACTTTTTACAAATTGTATCACGAATTCGTAAGAAGAAGGAATAAAATAGCTCATAGTTCAAAAAAAGGAGATATTGTCATATTATACTTCGTGCATCTGATGCGAAGCTGTTCTGTTTTAAAATCTCGATATTTTCTGTGCATTATTGGCTACGCAATATTAGAAACTTCTGTGTAATACGTTGCTTATGATTCTTGTGTGAATCTTTGTGCCAGAAAGTACGTATCTAAAAGTGTTATAAAGTATAGTAGAAAAATAAATAGAAATCAAAAATGGAACACAGTAGAACTTACTTCTCTGTCCCTGAAAACTGATTCAGGTCTAGAACTTTAGTTCATTTCATCATCTCCCTTATAAAATGAACTATTAACTATGTACACACGCCAAAAAATCGTTGCTTACCTTGAATATTTGTGATGTCGGCCTTAATTATGTCCCCGTACGGCTTTGACTAAATCCTCTCTTTTTCGGATTCCACAAAAAGTTAAGTTAATTCATTAACAGAATAACAGCTCTTCTTAAACTAAACTTGATTTAAATCTTAAAATCCGTGCAACTTAATCCATAGATTGGCACACCAAAGGCCCAGGCAGAAAAATCACTAAACAGTTCTCGTTCTCACTTATGAAATCACACGCAGTACGTACGCTAGAAACAAAGTTAATGGATTGCCGAATTCATTCATTCATTAAATTCCGAAGACCATACATAGTCTGGAATAACCCCATCAGGAAATGAACAAACAAACACAAATGCGCAATCTATCTTTTTGTCAATATTTTGTGTTTACAATAAAAGTCAATGGTCAATGTGCAATCAATTAATTTCACGGTCACGGTCTCACAGTTTCTCTTGTTTCTGGTAAAACACTACACCGACATACACGATAATTGTACGAAAAGTAACTTTCTGGCTCTTGAGAATTCTTTTATTCAACAAATCTGTAATTTCGACCGAATTTTGTAAAATCCTAAAATCTCGAAAAATACCAAAAATTCACAGAGTACAAATTGTCACTTTGTAAGTGATTGCTTAAAAAGTTTAGCGAACGTATGCTAAAATCCGACAAACTTCATTCAATTCACTCCTCAAACATAAGAGCTCTCAAATCTCTGCCTGCCAACTTTGTTCATTCATACGAATACGTTCAAACACAAAATTTTCAAAGTTTCTTGATTTCACTTCGGACCCCTGAATTTTCTTGCTTTCTTTACTTTTTCCGGTCCGAATAGTTTATGCGGTGAAAGTCAATTTTAATGCAATGCGCTAATTCCCGGCTTACCTAACAGAATTCCAACAACAGTTTTTTTCATTTGTCATTTAGTCAATTTTTGCCGACAATTTTTTCGATGTCACAATTACAAAAAATTCTGTATAGCAGATGTTGTCGCTGGCTATTCGTGTGTAATTTTATGCGTTGAAATTTTCGTGTACTTATATTTTTTATCTTTTAGCAGATTTAAGATTTCAGGTTGAGTTTTATTGGTGAATGTTTTGGAGCGAGTGGCGTGGAAGAACTTGTTCTGGTGAACTGTTGGAGGAGACTGAGGAGGGAGAGTGTTTCTGTTCCTTGCTCCCGTACGTACTCCTCTCGCACGCACACAAATGCAAGGACGGCAACAAAAACAGGGGACAGAAACGGAATCCACGCAGTTCCGGTGAAAACGGGAACCGCATTTCCCTCTCAAAACCGTTCTGGAGTCAAAACTCTTCTTAGATGTGCTTTTTAGATTTTTTTAGATTTTCTTTTCGGATTTCTTTTCAGTTTTCAATATTTTGGGTAATACTCTCACCAATACTGCAGAGAAAAATATTGTACATATAGCATTGAATAAATCGGGCTTCGGGCCGATCCAAAATGAATGTAAAGTTTTGGAAATATTGCTATGAAATCATACGATTTTTATCTAATGTTGGATGAGTTTTGTTGAAATACGACATTTTAAAGTTCTTAAATTTTTAAACGTTGATTGATTGAACTTAATTTATCAAGGTCCGATCAGAGGATCTTAATCTTGTCGTGTGTCATTTCCAAATACACATGCATGCACTGCGTGAATCGTGATAAGATTGACACCCTTATTTTGATATCTCTCACATTTCCGTGTGAATTGATTTAAATCTGACAACACAACAGGACATGAAGGATTGTGTCAGAAATTTGATGGATTATTCACAGGAAGGATCAGTTGTCAGAAACCTATCTGATAAAAATTAACCCGGACACAACGCAACGTGATACATCTCATTGATTTTGGATTCCCCGATATTTATTTAGCAACTAATAGAATTAAACAATGAGAAAAATAAAATCTACATTTATACGAGACGCTAGAGGCAAGAGCTTCTGATTTTCCGTTTTTGTGCATGATATTTGCATTTGCAGGAGGAAGAAATGTTAGAAGGATTTACAATAGAATGAAATGAGCTTAGTGGAATAGTCTTAGTTGTAGAGAGACAATGTGCACCTAAAATTACTTCTATAACATTTGGCCGTAGGAGAGTGCATGGAGTAGAGCACCTTCTCTTCTTCTCTACTTCTCCGGATAGTTTTGTTTGATGAGACTGAGCCAGGAATAATCTACCAATTAATCTACAAGCTTTGCCCCTGAGTGGAATATTATGGATCTCATCTTCATTATTCGCATATTCCCCTCTCTCTCCTCCTGTTCCATCCTCGTCGTTCCCGTTATTACTCACAATTAATGCCCACATTCCTTCTTCATTCCACACTTATGTATACATAGCCTAGTAGCAGTAGCCCAGGACCAGAGTCTCATCAAAAGTACTCTAATATTACATTGTCCATAGTGTGAGTGTCCCAATTTTCCTTCACCGTATTGAAATAATGCGTCCTTAAGATTTGACGTGCTCTTACTACTGATATTAATTCAAATTATTTCAACAAAGTTAAATTTAGTACATAGGAATTCACAATTAGAGGATGTTAGTTGTTTTGGTCCACACTGTGCAGGGTGCTCCCTAGCTCCATATCTCTATTAAATTCATATCGTCTTAATTTGCCTGCATAATTTGAAAAAAACCACTTATGAACCACCCCGTCCATATGCAGCAGACCGGACGTGACACGACACCGGATTTTCATGTGCTAATTCTACAATCACATAAAATTTAGCAAGCCTTCGTCTAAGACATCCGGGATCTAACATTTGCAATTTAATGCTGACGAAGTGCCGGCAGCAGAAAATATAAATGCTGAACGTGGATTTCTTGTGGAACATTTTGATCGAACACAAAATTTGGACAGCAGCGCACCGGTTCATCTCAAATACGTATGGGGTTGTCGGCCGTAAACCTAATTCCAGTCAAAGTTAACTCTTATATAAATTCAACTTACAAAAGAGGTTAAATGTAATGAGAGTCCAGTTAAAGGAGGTGTTCGATATATAGAATAAGATTTTACAACCGGTTTTCATTACATGAAGTAGAAGATACGGTCTTATGACACCGTACCACCTTGAGGACGCCACTCCAGTATAACAAGATTTCGGCCGCTTCTTTTGCCCTATCTCTCCCTGTCACTTCTTCCTGGATTATCTTTTATTATAAGAATTTGAAAGGTACGTCCATAAAGTTACCTTGCATCAAATCATCCGACTCCTTAAGCCTTGCCGCCACTAAAACTTGTCCACCACCGGTCTGAGTTTGACTCGGAGTCTGTGGCTATCAAATCCTTAGCGGACTAAGGAATTTTATTCCTTTCGTAAGAAGTCAGGCTCAGTCTGCCTGCATGACTTTGACTTGTCTCTTTGACTCTTACAATTCAGATCAAAGTTGAAGATAGGATTGAGTCTTGAGTCTTGACTCAGGTTTATTACGTTAGCGTGCATTCACTTTATTCAAAATATAAATTAAATGCTTACGTACATACATACGTTTAAAAGATGCCAAGGGAAGGACATTTTAGTTTTTAATGTTTTCCTACCCTTTGTCGATAGTCAGTGATTTCATTGCATAGATTTTACTAAGTAAGTATTTCATGATGATGATTATAAACTCTGTATCTGTAAATCAGTCAATGTCCTCATTTGTCAATTCAAGAACGAATGACTCGGACGCGGACGGTTGGACGAATGGACAACCAAAGCAAATGTTCACAAGGTACAGATTTCAGGTGACACCATTTTTGCTTTCCCGTGATTACAAAACAACGCGATAACGTTCACGCTGAATGTCAATGGCTGTATGAATAAAATTTTTTTAATTTTACATGCGAAGACTGGTCCTTGTCACTCCTAGATTGTAAAGAATGGAATTTAATTCGAGTTTGTGGTTTGTCCTGCACTTGCACTGTGCCATGTGCCATGTGCTTATGTTATGTACTTATGCAATGCTGCAACTACTCTTGAGCTTTTATTCAACTTTAATAAAGTTAAAGGGTTGAATCATTGCAATTGCATAAAATTAAGAGAAATGAGATGTAGAGATTGTGGGTTGGTTTGCTTAGAGGTACATTGTGATTGTCCATTTTATATTTTACATTTGCAATTGAAATGGCAAAGTACAGTTTTTCCCAGTGGCCGAGTCTCGACATGACGCTACTCACTCGTTGTTTGCCGAGACTGACTAACTTGAGACTACTTCCTCTATATGCAAATCTTTTGCTACCACGACCACGACTACTTGTTGATAATCATCAAAAACAAGAAACAGGGACATCAATTAGTGAGTGCCCTTTTGTCTTGTACGCACCTGTATCGTACCTGTACCTTACTGCAGCAATTGCATCTAGGAAGTTAGTCAAATTGTGCGGTGCATAATATGCGCGTTCAGCGGACCACGGAGTACAGCACGATCGTATTTGCTTGCACTCATTAATTAGTAATCAGGATCAGAAATAAACATCTTTTATTACGTGTACAAAATGATTTAATCAAAAAAATGAAAGTGTTAAATTGATTGTAGTGGTGATTGAAAATTAACGGCATGGCTGAATGTCTGGCATAATATTTCCGGTCGGCCGCGAGTAAGAATGAGAAACGGGTTTGTTTAGTTAAATGAGCTTGTAAACACAACAAATGAATATTTTTAATGCACTTTGTTTGATCAGAAGATAATATAAATGTAAATTGAGCCATTTACTCTCATGTACAATAATGAATAACAATTATAAAAGTTTGTCTCTTGAGTTGTTGATTAGGATTGTGAAACTTTTGGCAGACGGGCTTGTTTTTTCTATGTTCAAAAAGTTAAATAACTTACGAAGTGTACAAAATCTGAGAGACACCCTTTCCTTGAAACTGCTATTCATGACTTATGACTAATGACTTATGAAACACCCTTCCTTCACAAAACTCGAATATAGTTGCTATGAATTTTACTAAACATTTTGTCGAGACATTTTGTGTAGAATTTAATTGTATTTCTTGCCCCCCTTTTCCTTGCGAACGAAGAACGTGCCGTGGTGAGAAAGTTTAAAATCAAGTAAGAAAAGACTAAGTACAAGAAGACTCAGTCAGTCAAACTCAATTCCTGTGTTTGTCACATCACGTTCAATTTCGTTGACACAAAACTTGAGACAACGAATTACCGTCATTGGAGACAAGAACAACTTTAGTTTAGGAAATTTTGTTTCCTGTATTTCCACCAGGTTCATTCTATTCTTGAAAACTCTGTTGTTCTTGTTGAGTTTCTTGACATAATATTTCGATATGAAACGTGACTAGTTTAAGATTCACGAGTGTGAGAAAAGGAGAAACTCTATGGAATTTTATTAGGGCATCACTCCAGTCCATGGTTTCGACTACTCTTCAAAATATACCTCATTCCCATTCTCAACACAAGTTGTCCAGTTCAAAGGCCTGAACTACTTGGACGACCCGACAAGACCTTTCCAAATAGTTTATAGACATACACAGGGTGGTTCAAAACATTCTAAACAGTACACTTCCATATATATACAAGAAAGTAATGGCAATAAATTACGAACCACCCTGTAGTAAGTCAAGTCGTCTCACAATCAGTCTCAGTCTGACTACATACATCGCGTCGCGTCGCGTTGGTATGCTCTGTGCCACCTCATCACTCAATCATTCTTCAACTTACTATCGGAGGGGTGATGGCGAAGACATTAGCCCCCTTTTAAACTCTGGAAAGGAAAAGGAGCCCTCGTCCAAAATATATATTTAACTCGAATACCAATGGAATAGCCTTTCGAATTTGAACACACGATACATTTCAAGAATATAAATCTGAAAGTGACACATGAACGGGGGTAGAGTGAAAGTAGGAAGTGAAAGTTGAGAGAGAAAGCAAGCAAGCACCACCTCAATCGCTTACTCTCACGGATAGACCTTCAAATCCTTGATTTGAAAAAAACTGCAGTTGCCATGGATACGCCTACGTTACATCAGGAATTTTCACCGTACCTATTAT